>JAULBS010073785.1:0-20809 GCA_032355785.1 Symmetromphalus regularis | reverse complement strand
TTTTATAAAACTATGTTTCATGACATTAAGGGAAAAAAAAAAAACCAAACCTCCTCTCTTTCCTATTATATGCTAAAAAAATAGGGTCTGTAGGTAGGGTATTTATTTTTATTATTATTTTTTTTTAAATTAATTTTATGTGTAACACTTGTTTCTTTGATGGCACCGGATGTTGTTTTCAGTTAAATAATGTTAATATGAATTTAAGCATTTAATCTCTGAACAATGCGGGCATTTCTTTACATTGACAGACAAGATAGCTGGTGCCATGTTGATGATGTTGCATCCAGGAAGCGGTTACCCGGAAAAAAAAAACACGGCCGAAAATGACCGAAAGGTTTGGAATAAACAACCGGGAACGACCGAAAATCACTGAAAGTACGATTTACAATTTTTATGGAAAAAAAACTTTTTAAGTGGGGGTCGATCGGTCTTTCGGAAACAAAGTATTTTTTTATTTTTTTGGCCTTGCCGATTATTTTATTTATTTTGCAATCCAACAGAATTAGACAAAAACTGTCTCATTAATGATTTTTTAAATTTCTCTTCTCTGCACTCTTTAACTCAGTAAATCAGCTGGTTTATAATATGATGAAAACATAGATGATAGAGCTATATCTGTGTCATGTCAAACAACTGGGGAAAAAAGATCATTTTTAAAAGTAAAGTTTGTTTCATTTAACGACATCTCTAGAGCATGTTGAATTTTGTCTTATCATCGGCTATTGGACGAAATACATATGGTCATTCGGAGATATGCATTTAGAGGAAACCCGCTGCCGCCACATACTAGTAAGCTACACTTTCCGATAAGCAGCAAGGGATCTTTTATTAGCACTTTCCCACATACAGGACAGCACATACCACTGCCTTTGATGAACCATTTGTGGACCATTGATTGGAACAGAAAATTGCCCAAACTGCAAATGGGTCCACTTAGAAGGATCGATCTGACGACCGACCGGTTCACAGGCGAACACTCTACCGTTTGAGCTACGTCACGCTCCTAGATAATGTTTAAGTGCAACTCAAAACAACTAATTTTACTTTTTAGTTACATTTACCATACTACACATATTGATGTTAAATGTACTGCAATGAAACTGACAAAATAAATATATATAATGTAGAACACAAGCAATACCCGAAGCAGTGGAACCACTTTATGTGACACTATAAGCCTTAACTCAGCAGGGTGTCTATATTTTCGGTCAGTTTACTAGTCATCAGATCTTGTCAATACAGAGAGTAATGACAGTTTAAAGCTATTTTAAGAGGTACATGTATTTGAAACCATCGAGTAGAACACTCGTAACTTGGTATGAGAAGGGGGTAGTGGGACCCAGTCAGCTGTCTGTCCTCTTCCTGTCCTCATTCGGTTATTCACCACTGGTGTTACAATAGCCGTGACATGGGATGGTTTTCTTCTTTGAGAATGCTCATAAAATATATAATATATAATTCTCATAATATTCATTTGCTGTTCATCTGAAAGAGTGCCCTATGATTTTAATAGTAACACAGTTGAGTGACCAGTGTTTTCATTAAGTTGTAGTAACACAGATGAGTGACCAGTGTTTTCATTAAGTTATCATGATATCGATATTCACCACTTTAGCTTATATTTTAATCTTACATGCACCTGCGTATGGATGTATAACATGTACATAGAGTTATTACTCTTAATACGGCTGTTCTTGATGTGAACCTAGAAGACAAATATTGATATGATGTGCAAAGGACGTCATCCGTTTGATGCTGCTGGTAAAATGCGTCACTCCTTTCAGTTTCTATAACGTTCGAATCGAGAAGGTGGTTGATTTTTGTTTAAGAAAATATATGTGTATGGTTTTAGTACTATTTTAACACCCATCTTCTTAAGGTGATGTTGATAATAAACTATTCGAGCTAATGACCTCATGGCCCGCCTTCACTTTGTTGCTTAATATTTCAATTACTTAATTAGTATTTGCTTTCTTCTGTACGTTTATTTACTATTCTCTTCAAGTCCTCTACTATGAGCTCATCTTGCTGTCATGTCCCAAGCCAGCCCAACGGCCCTAACTCTTCTTTACCATTTTAATTTATTTGTTTTGTCCTTTATAACATGCCCAGTATTTACTTCCAAACTCATTTCAACCACACCATATCGAAAATGAATGTTACATTCAGATATGACCGAGGGTGACTCAATTACTAATTGGCTTCATGATTAGAAATGACAACCAACGAAAACAATTACATTTATAAATTTATTTAAAAAAACTAAAAAACAAACCAAAACAACAGTTACAAAACAAATGCATTAATCTTTCACCCTTATTAAACCAAATTGTCAATCTAAATTCAAAATCTGTGAGGTGAAAGTTTCAGGTTCAAATGTTCTATCTGGTATCATAATATTTTAATATGTTTATAAAATTATATTCCCAATTCACATTAAAAACAAATATGTAAACCCCCACACTTTAGAACATATCTAATATCGTCTCCTCAGACCATTATATTAAATCACAAATGTCTCTTCAGACCACAGCATCACAGCTTAAATATATCCTCAGACTACAGCATCACAGCTCAAATAATTATTATATCTCCTCAGACCACAGCATCACAGCTCAAATGTATCCCCAGACCACAGCATCACAGATCAAATGTATCTTCTGACCACAGCATCACAGCTCAAATGCATCCCCAGACCACAGTATCAAAGCTCAAATAATTATTATGTCTCCTCAGACCACAGCGTCACAGCTCAAATAATTATTATTTCTCTTCAGACCACAGCTCAAATATGTCTCCTCAAATCACACTAACAAATATAACCTATAACAAAAATGGTTTTCATAGAATAGTTTCAAATAATGACTAAGCAGTCCACTGCTCTATAAAATGAACAAAAGCACTAATATTGTACATTGCTGGATAATACAATATTGCAGTTGCTGTACTTGAAAATAGTTTTTAAAAATAAATCACTGTGGTCTTAACTTTTGTTGTTAACTATACTCATAACGGAAATATAAAAATATAATGAAATTGGGAATAAACACAAACTTTTGTTCACAATTTATAAAGCCCTGTAACACGTTTCAACAAAAGTAATTTTAAATACAGTAGATCAAAATATGCTAATATGAGCATACGTATAGTCGGTAACTTCCCCAAATAATACTAGGTTTCGTATTCGTATTAAAATATTACTAAAAATGTAACACTTTTGATTGATTAAAGTATACAATACTTAGCCCTAAAACAAATATAAACCAAAACATGGACTGCATGTGCAGATCTAACTATCCCCCAGAAAGAAAAGAGAGAGAAGGAGTGATAGAAAGAGAGAGCAAGAAAGAAAAAATACAGAGAGACATACAGACATAGAGAGAGAAAGAGAGAGAGGAGACAGAGAGAGAAGGAGAGAGAGAGAAAGAGACGTTGAAAGAAAGAGAGAGTGAGAGAGAGACTAAGGGAAAGAGAGAGAAAGAGAGTGATATAGAAAGAGAGAGATATATAGGTAGAGATATATATATAGAGAGAGAGAGAAAGAGAGAGAGAGAAAGAGAGAGAAAGAGAGAGTGATATAGACAGAGAGAGATAGGTGGAGAGAAATAGAGAAGGAGAGAGATAAACAGAGAGAGAGAGAGAGAGAGAGAGAGAGAGAGAGAGAGAGTATGTTGGAAATGACAGAGGTGGAGGATGAAGAACTAAGAACAAGCAGAAGGACTAAATTAGGACATTTTACGTAGAATTACTAAGAAGAGGTCAGACGACATAAAAGACGAGTAAGGAAACAATCTTCTCCCGAAGAATCCCACCCACACTCTTTCCCACTCGTGTCTTATGTATTGACGATGATAACGTACCTATTTGTCAAACTGTTACTAATAGTATTGGGTTCATCAAGTGGTACCATCTGCGTTTAGATTATTTTACATCAATTTTGTCCGCCTTTTTTAAAGAGTTCAGCAACCGTTCTTTTACAACAGATGCTCTTGGCATCTGAGCGAACCGCTACATATACCCTTCATTTCCAGTGCGTTAGTGAGTAAGTGTTACTATCTATCAACTATCTATCAACTTATATCCCAAACATTTCTAAAATAAATGATCTCTAGTGGCACGATATCATTTGAGAGCTTTTGCAATTGATTTTTATTATTTTGAATAAACCAACAGACCTGTTACTCAAGGACTGTCCATATAACATAAATTAAAGTTTGTTTTATTTATCGACCCTCTAGAACACATTATTTTTTATCTTATCATCGGCTATCGGACGTTAATCATATGGTCATTCTAATTTATCTAGAGGAAATCCGCCGCCGCCACATAGGCTACTCTTCTCGATAAGCAGCAAGGGGTCTTGTATACGCACCGTCCCACAGACAGGACAGCACATACCACGGCCATTGATGAACCAGTTGCGGACCACTGGTTGGAACGGAAAATAGCCAAAACGGCAAATGGGTCCAGTGAGAAGGATCGATCCGACGACCATCCATATAACATGTATTACCGCGGGAAAGATAAAATTATGTACATTATTCACATCACTGCTATCACTGGTATCGCTGTTTTAACAGTTGTTCATTAATCAACACACCAATGGAGGGGAGCAGTGGTATTAAGAACAGTGCGTTTCAGAGCATGGACCAGTAGAAGCTCAAGACAATTGTCATGAGGGAGGGGGCAGCTGGGAGGAAAAGTATTTAACAGAAGTGTCATATCCAAATTTTTACAACAGAGAAGGCTTTTTGCCAGACTTTCAAAATGTAGGAGAAATAACTAACAAATCAGAGAGTGCAATGATGCACTCAGAAGCAACACAAAACGAGAATATTTACAGATATATTGGAGGAGTAGAATACAACCTGCCTCACCATGATATACTACGACTCTTGATAATTTAGATCAGAGCATTCTGAGTGAAATGGTTGCTTTAATGTTGACCATGACGATGATGATGACAACGTTTTTTTAAAGATGACGATGATGAAGATGATGGTGACGATAAGGATAACGTCCATGACGACGACTATAATAATAATGAAGACAATGATGGTGATAGTGGTGAACAAGCTGGCGACGACGATGATTATGGTGATGACTACAGGCCTGCGAGACGAATTTTCAAAGTGGGGGCTGATTTTTCAAAGTGGGGGGTCTCATTTTTATATGTGTACAAAATGTGTTGTACGAAACCGCGAATTTATACCAGAAATAAAATCTGGCGAATAAGGTGAGGGAGGGGCTGAGCCTCCCCTCCGCCCATGTCTCCCAAACTCTGAACTCATACGGGTCTGAACTACGATAATTGTCGTAATGGCTATCATGATAAAGATTTTTTAGTTATGTATTTAATACGGAAAATTGTTTTTGGAAATCCTATACATAACATGTTGTAACGAGACATTGTCAGCATATTACAACAACAAAAGAAAAAAAAATATGTCTGGCATAACAACCAGCCAATAAACACAGAAACTTAATACAACGCCTAAATATTTTAACCTGAACTCATGTCTCATTTTTACTCTTCTTTTCTTTTTTACATCAATTACGCCACGAGCTAAAGAATTTGCCATAAATTCTGCAATTATTCCTTTGCTTGGACGTTCAAAGCGTTTGAGATTATCAGCTGTTCTGCTCAAAGTGCCAAATTGGGTATGTAAACAGATAAATAACGAACAAATAAATACATCACTCCTGGCTATTATCTCCCCCATCTGTGTTCGCTAAGGTGTCACTATCACTTCTCAGTGATAGGTAAAAGATAGGTAAATTAAAAGCCCACAGGTGTGAAGAACTTTTTATTTTTTCGTCAACCTTCTTTCTGACAGCATCACAGCTGTTAATAACAAGCCCCATTTCTCGTGCGCTTTTTTTACCCACCCTTCCTTCATCTTTGTAATGTTTCGGCTCAAATGCTCACAGGATGCAAGCAGTATTTATCCGTGTTATTCTCAAATGTTCCGAAATAGAAACAACTCCGCTGAGAATTTCGCTTCGTTTCGTCGTTTTTGACAGACTAGCGGATAGAGTAACATGGAGGGTGCAGGTGCGAGATGCCCGGACTGCGGTAGAGAGGGCGCTGCTTCGATGTGACGTCATCAATCGAAAACATAATTACCCTGTTTTAAAGTGCACAAACCATAACGCTAACAGCTGCTGAGCAAGTTAAAAAATGTATATCCGATCTTGTTATAAAGAATATTGTATATAACAACCACCAGCTTATTAAGGACACTTGAACTGAATATGTTCAAACCTCAGAAAAGAAACCATCTTGTAGAAAAGACGTTGACAAATGAAACAGGCAATCTCTGTTATATAGCTGAGAAGCGTGTGGAATTTTACGGAATTACAGAATTACTCAAATCGTATCATTGGTAAACGGTCTCTTGAAAATGATTACTGATGAAATCCAGCCGACAAAACTGATCAATTTCAACATCGTATCTCTAAACAAGACAGATTCCAGACAAAACCTTGATTACGTGTCATAAGTGCTGACGAAGAGTGGAAGTGCACGGGGAGGTGAGAAAATAATTAAACAGAGTCACAATTTAAGTGATTATGATGTTCAAGAATCTGTTCCAGCAATTGACGACTACATATCCCAATGTGAGATACGTGCACCCCACTGTAATTATATAATAATCAGAGGACGAATACAGGCGCGGATGCAGGATTTCTGAAGGGGGGGTTTCGAAATATTATGTGTGAATAGGACTGGAAGGGGGAAATTATTCATTTTAACGTCCTTCCACTAAAAATATACATTTAAAAAAATTATAGAAAGGGGGCTCCGGACCTTCTGGACCACTCTGGATCGGTTACTGGAATAACACTACTTTATTGGTGGTTAGAGCACAGCTGATGATACGGTCAGGCATGCCTCGTTATGAATAAATAAAGTGAACACTTAATAAAATTGTAACTCAATCGTGCGAACCATGAAATCTACTGGAACATTACACAGGCATCATTCTACTCATAACGTGAGCTGTCTTAAAGTATTAAAAAATATATTATCATAGGCGTCCAAGCATGTTTCGATTTATAGAATTGCTAACCACAACTAACAAAAAAGAAATTTACAACCTAGGGAAATATTTAGTTCAGGCAAATAGAGACGGACTAAAACAGTAAATAAAATAATTATTGAATATCTTCATTAACTCATATTCGACTTCTTTTTATATTGTATATCCCATTCTTAAAACTTTATAATTATTGTAGGTAGATATTTATTTGGTTTTCAAAATACATGTGTATGTTTTGCTTTTCTTTTTTTCTTTTTTCTTTTTTTTTCTTTTTTTATTACTTTTTTTGTGCATAACCAATTATTAAACCACACCCACCACTTTTGTGCATGTACATATTGTATATATTTATGTTTTGTATTTATGTTTATTCAGCTGATGAGTTGTATAACTTAAAGCAATAAAGAACTTGTACATTAAAAAAAAATAGGTAATATATGTACTCCATGTGACTAAATGAAAGACTCGCACTGAGGCCATCCTTAAAAATATGTTGGTTTGCCGTAACATCTAAATATAAATTTTTGGGGTAGGTAGGTAGGTAGATTTTTGTAATTTCCCTATCACAAAAAAAAAATCTTTTTATTAACCCTCACAACCTTGATTTGAGAGTCGAACTCCAGGGTGTCATACATCCTTTAAGATGCATCTACAGTAAGTTTTGACTCTGTGGGGTCGTTTATTTTCTTGGCGACTGTGACAATCATAGTCATAATTATTGTCTTCTGTCAATGCGTCCGAGCAGATATCAGCAATGATATTCGACCATGTCTTCTGTGTGTCCAGCATTGTCAGGCTGTTGGAGGGTGGAAAAAAAGAACAAACTCTGTCGCAACAGAAAGTTGTCGGCAAGTCGGCAATTCAAGCCAAGTGTTAAAAATAAATAATTGAGTCGGTCCCAATTTCACTGAGTCGGTCGGGTTACGGCAAACAAGTATATTTTTAAGGATGGCATGAACGAGAATTTTTGATTGTGCTCTAAACAATTTTAAAACCCATACAATTCTGACTTAAACTTCTTTCACTGGGATTAAAGGCACTGACATTTCTTGAACGCTTCCTTTTTCAGAAATAGGGTTTTGATGATGACGTCCTTTCTAATTAGACAGTCTATTGAATGCCCCTCTTAAAACTGAATGCCCCTTAAACAATTTTGGACTCCGACCACTACTCAGACAGGACAACTCTTCCACTGGGTTTTGGGGTTCTAGAGACATATCGGCTGTCAGCCTGGCGATGAAGAACAATGAGATCGGGGCATGCCATTCATTTATTGTGTGTGTCTATCTGAACGTTGGAAACAGAGTCAACGTAGCATTGTGTTATGTACGGTACAATCGAGTTTCAAACACGAACAATACTAAATATAATAATCGTTTTGTCAAAATGAGGGTGGCAATATAAACATAATTTAAAACAGTGACACGGTATTTCCTTAGATGCATTTAAATGCAAGATGCCACTCTTTCTATATTTAATCTGTCTTCGTAGGTTGACACGCTCGCATAATGATTGCTAAATCTGTTAATATACACCTGACACGCCATTTTGTTACATGCAGATTAAATGCAACGTGTCACTTTCTTTATGTGTGCACTTGCATTTTAGCCTGACACGTTGTGTATTGGTTTCTTTGTAAAAAGTAAACATTTTTTTATCAATGCCAATTGGTCACGCATTGTGCAACCAGAAGAACGTGTTGTAAAATATAACAAGCATTGCGAAACAAGTGAATATCAATTCATAGCCAGAAAAAAAGAATATAATTAATTTTCATATAAAAAAGAAAATAAATTGACTGTCACAAATGTTAGGAAAATCGCTATTCAAATGGAATAATTCGTGAGTGGCTGGATCCCAAGAACCACCTTCTCTATTATTCATTCTGAAATACTTTTCTTATTATTTTACTTTACTCTGAAGTGATCATCAAATGTAGTTTCCTTTAATCCAACTTCGATTCCTAAATTATATATAAATATTTCTGTCTAGGTTAAATAAATATAGATATAAGTATAAATGCCATAGTTTTATAGAAAACTAAATCATAATTTTGTTCTTAAATTTGTAAATTTTATAAATAAATTATAGAAAATCGAGGAAATGATTTATTTTAAATTATTTTTTAAAGGTGTATTTTATATGTCCTTGTACCATACCGAAAATGTTATTTTTGTTATTAGAATCTGTGTTGCCTAATTTTTAAAAGTAAACTTTAATTTTATTAAAATTCATTTAAATTCTAAATAATTGTATACCATTTCTATTTTTATACATTCTATAAGTTTGAAAATAAGAATAAGAAGGAAGACAAGAAGAAGTTGAAGATAAATATTAGGGGACATAATAATTGCGACTTAATACATCAAGTGTAGGTAAAGATGATACGAAATCACTGAATCAAAGGAATAAAATTACGTAAATAAAGACACAGTTATGATTTGTATTCTTCAAATTATCGATTGCCATTTAGCTATTCTTTTCATAATGCTCAAATCGAAACTAATTTTCTAAATTACTAAATACAAACATTTATGTTTAGTACATTGACTGAAGCAATGCGAAGGCAATACATTGGTTTTGACTCAGATTTTTTTTATTGTTTCCCTAATTCGTTTAACTAACGGTAACACACACTATAACACCGTGACCGCTACATCTGATACAAGGTGATTTTCAAACCTAGGCCCAGCTGGCGTTTCTGATCCATAATCTGTGAGTGAATTCCTCCGAAGGCAGCGGCATTCTCCTGTTATTTGACTACCGTGTTTGGCGGAATCAAATGTTTTAGCACAGGTGTGAGTTCGCTCCCCTGGGGACGCGTTTTGTTTACTTTGGCCGGGTATTTCCTTGTCTCTAGGTTTCCCTAGCTGCTGTGTCGAGTTAGGGGGTGACAAATAGATCCCAGCAGTGTTACCAGCTTTTAAAACACATCCTGGAAGCGAGAGAAACAGTGTTCAATCATGTATATTTCACTAGTTGACAATTAGAAAACGACTAATAGAGTGACATCATTGAAATTAGTCGGAGCTTTTAATGTATGTCAGATGTTCTGTCTCCATGTCAGATATATAAAAAAATCTTTCTTTGTTACAGTTAATGGCAAATGTTCTGAAAATAAATAGTAACACATTCAAGTATTTTAAAATTCAATTGATGTATTTTCTTCTAATCCATTATGTAAGATTTTCTAAATATTATCAGAGTTCACTTGGTGTACTTGTTGTTTTAATACAAGTTCATTTTTCAATTATATCTTATCATTTCTTCCACTTCCATTTCATGTCAACAATTGTTATAGTTTCTGTTTTATTTACAAAAAAGAAGGTATTTGGTCCAATGTTTGTGCGTGTATGGTGACTTCTTCTTTCTTCTTCTTTTACACTAACACACACACACACACACACACACAAACACACACACACACACACACACACACACACACACACGTTTTTTTACTATTATAACTAGTTTGCTTTATATCTTTAATAGCTAATATAAATTTTAAAGCCACTCCCACCCAACAACCCAAAACTGAACCTTAATCTCTACCACCCCTTTTCCCGCAGATGAAACTCATATACAAAGAACCAAATGAATGAATGAATGAGAAGTCAACGAGATGAATTTTAAGACTTCAATTCCACGGATCTCACCCGTGACCCGTTCGTTTGAACTCGTAGCTTTGGAATGCAGAACGCTCGAACTCGGCCTTCGTTCTGGCTCCATATGAATTATGTCCAGTCAACAAATGAAAATAAACAATAAAGTAATTAACATTTATTTGTTTACTTTCCTTGTAACGTTACCTGATGACCCGTTTAAAGTATTTCTCTTTTCAGAACAGGAAGATGGGTGAATACACAGAGATGGGTGAATACACAGAGATGGGTGAATACACAGAGATGACATCATGCTTGTGTTGACGAACTGTAAAATTGGGTTTGAACGTAATAATTAAATAATTCAAAAATATAGCATTTATTTACCATAGTCAACATGCATATTAATAAAGAAAATTTCAATAACTGTGTGAATATATTATTAGTATGCGATTAAAATAATATATGCATGTCAATTTTGAAGTAATTAATTTGCAAAGATCGTATATTCTATTATTTCATACCCTGTCCCTCAAACAAGAGATACATTAATCCAATATTATTTACTTAACTTTACGTACCATGCATATGGTCAAAAAAAAATGAAAATTAAGAAAAAATACAAATTAAATTTTATATTGCCAAAAATTAGTTATCTCTATTTCTTTTTATTGCCATTTTAAATATATTATGTTGCTATTTATATTCATGTGAAAGAAAGGTTTGAGTAAATTAGATAAATGGTTCCGATCATATATATTTATCCAACAAAATATGTTTTCAAACAAAACATTTAAACTGTGGTCACAATTGCGGAAACATCTGGTAATACAAATAGATAATTGTCTTCCCCCTAGAATCATATTTATGTATTTATTTATTTATTTATTTATTCATTCATTCATTTAATAGTTTATTTATTTTATTTATTTATTTAATTTTATTTTCAAACCCATCATTTGTAATAATCGTTATCGAATTCTCTTTTAAATTATAATTTGTTTTATTATTATTTATAATTTAAGTTACACGATTTAAATGACATATTATTATTTTCTATATTTTGGTATATTTAATTATATATCAAGGTTTCATTATAATAAATTATTATATGTTTTGTGTATAACATTCAAAAGTTTTATGTATTTTACGTCTAATATAGGTTTCAAATGTTCAGTTACAGCTTTTTGTATAATACAGATTTTAAATATTTATTATGTGATTTAAAATTTTTTTATAAACATATCTTCCAAAATATTGTAAATACATTATTTATTTCTATTTTATAATGTTTTAGTATATATTGTCTATAATATAAATTTAAATTATTTAGTTTAATATTCTAGAAAATTGCTTTAAAATGTTTTATTATTCATGCTATGCCTAAAACATCTTTTAACACTTTAATATGTCTATTTTGTATGAAATAATTTTTATATTATATAATAAACTGTGCCTGATTTATAACTGGCTAAGAGTACTATAATAACACTGTTTTGTTTGTAGAAACACAGTTTGTATTTTGAGAAAAAAAAATTATGATGTTTAAATTTATTGTTCTTTTGTGCTTGTTTACCAATTACATTTGTGTGGTTATTAATATTATTAATAACTATTGCTGCTATTATGCTTACGGCGATTTTTGGTTATACTAATCAACTTACACATCACAGCTCAGAATTAAACAAATATATATACCAAAACATCTTTAATTAAAGTGGTAGAGGTGCAGTGTAAAAAAAAAAAGTGAGATATCCCCTAACAACGTTTAACGCGAGCTGGGTAATTTAAAAGAACACTTGTCTTGACAATCCAGGAAACACTTTGTGGCTTGTCGTAAATGTACGATTAATTTTATTTAAAAAATAATAATAAACATAAAAATAAAATAGAGGAAAAAAATAATAAAAGAGAATTAATTTGAAACGCCAAAGTCACAGCAGCAACAGAAATCGATATTGATTCATAAAAGAACCAAAGAACATCACTACCAAAGACCCATGCAGGAACTATACAATTCCACAATAGAGGGAGATAACATAACGGGAATCTTATTTCGATTTGCTCATTAAATACAAATGGGCATGCGTTACAATAGATTTTCAAATAAAAAAGAACTTGTAGTTATTAAATATTGACATTGTAGTTTCGATACCCGTTTAATAATTTATGTTTTGAAAATAAATGTTTCCTTTTTCTTTTTAATAGTTCTATAATAATAATTTTATAAAATAATTTTGTCATAATAATGTAATACCGTATTGTATAACTGTTGTGTAATATATCAAGATAAAAATGTTTAGTGTAAAATATATTTCCTGTTTATTAAATGCGACATGAATGTATAGCAATACTCCCCCAATAGTAATATTTATTTTTGTACCGGAGTGGGTGGGTCGTTAAATAAATAAATAAATCAGTATAGCAATAGCGTTACTTCTATAAATATTATAGCAATACATTTAAATGATTTTAAATAAAATAAAATCATTTTAATGTGTTGCTTACGACAATAAGTATGCCACATTTTGTTCTTCCCTATTAATAGAACACTAAATTACGATAATAAATGTTTAAAAACAGTAATTTAAGAAACACCTCAATGTATAGTAAAACAAACAAACAAATCAATTTATCCTATTTACATAAATAAACAATTCATTAAATATATTTGCATAATTATAATTACATTTACCATATTTTTGTTAGTAAATAAATTTAATAAATAAATAAATAATCTGCAAACACAAAAATTAATTGGAAACGAAAACAAGAACATCTCCTAAACAGTCTGTATTATTTTACTATCCATAAATTTAAACAGATTTATCTGTAAATTGAATACCATTACCGAAATACCATCACATTTTAATACAATCCACGTGATAAAAAATATGTTATCATAATTAAACTATCAAAAACCCAAAATGTACCTTTTTCTTATAGAAACAAGACATCTGTCTCCGCCGAGGCATGACCGCAGTGAAATGAAGTAAATCGACACTGAGAGAACTAGTTTTGATACATATCTCAATTCTAGAATAGAAAAATATCGACATCAGTTCAAACTTTGACAACTGATTCGTTCAGACTGTCGATCTTTGTTTTCTTATGAAACCTAGAACTCTTTTGTTCCTTGTTCCCAGAATTCTTTGTTTGTAATTCGAGTGGGGTATGGGTCACTGTTTCTAACCGGTCTCTTTCTTCTAAGTTCTTTGTGTCTCGCAATATGCTCTTTAATAGCTGCGACAAATTATTTCAAAATTTGTAAAGCATGTTTTTTCTTCCGCTAAGTTTGGTTTTTTTGCCATTGTAATTGGTTGCAGCGAATAAACAGTAGACAACTCTATAAACATTTAAGCTTGTAAAACACAGATTCCGTGTATCCCTGACATTCAACGCTAGCATGAATGAATCCCCATTTATCATCCATAAACACGTCTTGTTTGTTTTGGATTGTGAAAACTGGGTCGATGTAAAACACTTTTTACAGATATGTAAGAATATCATTTAAAATATAACTAATGTGTTTTGCTAAAATATTACCATGTGTTGTTTTATCCAACTATCTCACAATAATATACTATCAAAAACACGAACGCGATATTCAAAGAATACTACAGGAACAGTGCACTATATAAAGTAACAGTAATGAGTGACAAATCAGGATTAATTTTTTAACGACATCACTAGAGCACACTGATGTATTAATCATTAGCTATTCGATGTCAAACATCAGTTTATTAAATTTTTGACACGTATTCAAGTGGGAGTCAGCCTACAACGAGTTTTGAACCACTTTCATCAGCTTGATAGTCCGACGTTCTACCGCTAAACCACCGAGACACACCAGAAGCAATGTGTGACGAGATTGCCAAGGAATAGTTTTATAAGGATATAGAGGTATCACAGAACCGGAATAAGATGGTTACAAGTTAATTATTAATACATTGATAACTAGTGAAACCTCCGAACTTATGGTTCTCTAAACACGAATGAATCCATTGTGGCAAGCTAAAATTCAAGATTCGGCAGCATTTTGGGGTAACCTATCCATCCATCTTGTAGCGCATTGCCTAACCTTTACAACTTTCTCAGGTGCCGTTAAAAGTGACGTTGTCCGAATGAAGTCCCTTGTATACTCAACCAAAAGAGAAGGTATGTATGTCATGAATAGTCATTTATATAAACCAGTCGACATTCATGGCAGAAATTATGGAATTAGATAACTACACCATTTAGGAGGAGGTGTGTGTATGCAGTAATATCACAAGTTGCGCACGTTTGCTGGCAATAGACCATTACTGTGACCACCCCATGAAATAAAAATATTGCTACATTCATACTTTCTTTTTTGGTTCAGTATATGTTCAAAAGGGGAACGATTTTCGACTCGGTGCTGACCATAGTAGTGCATACTTAATTTGAGATTTCTATTATATTTCATTTCATATGTATTCACACTTGAATTCAAATACTCTCCCCTCCACTACTTATTTTTAACAGTATATTTGGAGTAAAACTGGCACCTTACGATAATTTAAGATAACAATGACAGACTGTTAGACATCTCACAGCTATTAATAGAGAACTCTGTGCTAAAACATGAAATGCAAAAATGGTTAGATCGATCCCATCATCAGATTAATTGGGTACAGCATTTCTTCGTTGTGGTTTTTTTAAATTTCTAATAAGGAATCGGCGCATGTTTGATGTAAATACTTTAAATACGCATACGGACACATAAGAAAATGCAAAGCAAGAATGTTTTTTGTTGTTTTGTTTTACGACAGTACTAGAGCACATTGATTTGTTAATCAACGACAACAGGATATCAAACATTTGGATATTTTGACAAATAGTCAAGTGTGAACGAGACTCCGACGGCTTTTGAATCAATTACGGTCTTCAACTGGAGAGTCCGATATTCTACCACTGGACCACTGAAGTTCACTTAGAAATATATCAAGTTATCTGCATGAAAAGCACTGTTTGCAAACTACGCATTACGAATTTTGCTATGTAATCATGTTCGTGTCGTATACGTAAAAGTCACTTTCGGTAGACAAGAGAAAGACGAACCCAACGATACCTGTACCAATACGACGTTCAGGATCAGTAATCTGGAACAAATCACTATCAAATAATCTGCTTACAACACATGCATGGAAACTACCCATCATATTTGCATATAAACTAATTCTTCTTCTATTTTTCGTTTTCTACTTCTTCATCATCATCTTCTTCTATTTCTACTTCTTCGGTTTCATATCCAGCTTTTATAACCTCAAATGAGCTGCTTTAATGAACTTCACTGTCAGTTGGAGATGGGAAGGGCTGACCCATGGCTTTCTTTCGAAGGCTGTTTCCTGTGACCAAATGTTCTGCCTTTAGTCATGCATGTACACGACGGGGAGGGGCGGAGGGGGTGGGGATTGCCAAAAATGGTATTACAATTCTGTACTCCTTTTGAAGATGCTGGTTGAAAATAGGGATTTGGTAATCCTATACTGTTCTTATAACGGGCACCATGCAGTGATGAGAAAAATATATGCTCACTTCTTGCGAACACCTGTTGTCACTTATTTATAAAAGCATGTCTTCACATTTTAAGTACTCTCTCGGATTTGCTGTATACAAACAACCATGAGTACGTTTTATTATCATAACACTTACATTCCATGGTCATATTGAAACCTGGAAATCCTTCAAAGTTTCTTCTTCTGGCAAAAAATGAAGGTAACATTTTCTTTTAATACCCTTAAATTCGGGCAAAAATCTACCTTCCCCACAATAGTGGGAACCCGTACACTTATGCTTTCGTTTTGGAAGAGAGGGCAGTACTGGATTATGTACTCTGGTGTCTGGAACCCGCTGTTGTAGGGATATTGTCCTGTCTGTTTTAGCTTGTGTCAGTGGAGTTGTATCTTTTGTCTGCAGATCGGACTCTCAATCGGAGGACAATGGTTCAAAACACGTTGGAGGCTGGCTCACACTTGTCTATGTATCAGAATTACCAAATGTTTTACATCCAATGGTTGATGATAAATAAATGTGCTCTGGTAGTGTCATTAATTTTTACAGGATACGTGTACGCATAAGTATTATAGATAAACTGAATTTGAGCGATTTTTCTTTTAAACTTCTTTGAACTCGTAATGTATTTATGTGCTAGCAAAACTATCTACAAGCGTGTATACGCAAAATGATAATGAACACTTGAATTTCGGTTTAATAGCCGCTAATTAAACAATGTGCTGGGGTGTCATTCAGCATACGTTCATTTCCTTTCAATTGAGAGAAACCTTCAACTGGACACATCAGTCTAGAAATCACATTTTATCTCCACTTCCACAGAGGATATTTCTTTCACGGACAAAGCATTTAGCATAAAATTGCTTTGACATGTCACGCAAGGTACCATTGTTATTTTTAAACTGAAACTAAAATTTTCTCAACAAAAACCCTGTAATCGACGTTTCCGTCACGCGTGACAGACGTCTAGGCGAATAATTTGCAGAACCAGTCGAGAAGGAAGGCACACCATCGCAGACGACTTCCGCCTCCCAGAACGCATGCCTAATAACGGCTATCTGTGAGCATCTTGTTTGCGGCATGTCGTTACCGTCGTTTAGGCCATGAAATTACGTCTTGATGGAGTTTATCAATTTCGCCATCAACGATAACCCTCGTCTAAAGATCAATGCTTTCTGTTCAATTAGGTTCCGTCATATCGTGTGCTTCTCAATCAGCAAGAGAAACTCCCAGAAGAACGGACACTGCTAAGACGAAAGGGTGGTGAAAGCGTTCAGACTTGTTTTTAATCTTAGATGTATTCGTTGACTCACTCTCGCTTTATCAAGTACCAAGAAAAAAAAACTTTTAAAAAAGAACAACCCCCTCCCCCCCACCAAATTTTTTTTTAATAATAATAAAAAATTAATAATAATAATAAAATCGTGTATTCAAAAATATATAACATTTTAACGCACGCACGAACGCACGCAGGTACACACACACACACACTAGTATTTCAAATTCATTCTTCATACAGACTGATATATTTTGTATTTCCTGTTTTCAATACGAACATTGAATACATAACAAATAGTACACATGATTGCATACGATAAAATCCGAGAGATCACTTAAAATGTGAAGTCATGTATATATGGAACCGGCCCCGGTGGCGCAATGGTTAAGCTATCGGACTCGTGGCTGGAAGGTACTGAGATCAAATCTCAGCCGAGACGTGGCATTTTTAATCTCAGTATCGGCTCCAACCCAGAGTGAGTGATCCTCAAGGCTCAGTGAGTAGGTGTATACCACTTACACAGACCAGTGGTCCACAACTGGTTTATCAAAGGCAGTGGTATGTGCTATCCTGTCTGTGGGATAGTTCATAATTATAGAAAATCCCTTGCTGCTTTTCGGTAAGAGTAGCCGCATTTGTGTGGCAGCAGCGGGTTTCATAATTCCAGACGGCGATCACTTACTACACTTGCATACAATTTATACTGTATCTGTACACATAACCTTGTTTCAGTCCCAAAATATTACCTTTCCTACTAAAATATTACCTTCTCTACTAAAATATTACCTTATCTACTAAAATATTACCTTCTCTACTAAAATATTACCTTCTCTACTAAAATATTACCTTCTGCCGCTCTCTGAATCTCCGTACTAAAATATTACCTTCTCTATACTAAAATATTACCTTCTCTACTAAAATATTACCTTCTGTCGCTCTCTGAATCTCTACTAAAATATTACCTTCTCCCGCTCTCTGGATATCTACTAAAATATTACCTTCTACCGCTCTCTGAATCTCTACTAAAATATTACCTTCTCCCGCTCTCTGAATCTCCGTACCTCATTTCTCGCTTGTCAATATCCAGCTCAGTAAGTCTGTATTGCATTCGATAAAGTTATACTAGAAATTGAATTAGCACTGATTTCTGCGGATAACGGCGGAGAGGACTTAGCAGTCTGTTCCCTGCAGCTCTATTGAGTGCTGAGTGTTTCGAGTGAAAGTCGAGAAAGGATCAAGGAGAATGGATATCAACCGGCTCTCTTGGTTTGACAAGCAGATTTTTTTCTTCTCATTTCGCTCAAATGTTCAGAACTACTGTTGAGCTGTATGTAACGGAACTCCGTGGGATTGAATTATTAGTTCAGACGTTTTTTTTTTTTTAGTTTTTGAAAATTCTGGGTGGGGAAAGGGTGTGGGGTGTATAGAGAAGATATCAATTCCAGGTTCGGTTTAATTTGGTCAAACTGAGAGATGTTGATTGTTGGTGGTCCATATTGAAATAAATGTTTTAAATGATACATTATAATAATTTGTTTTAAAATGTTATTGCAAAGACCAACCCAAAAGGTGAAACACAATTAAGATTATGACCCTCCCCCGCCCCCTCCCCAAAAAAAAGAAAAAGAAAAAAAAGAAAGAAATAAAATGCTCTTTTATTTTTAAATTTAAACGCTTGGAGGAATTGTAAATAAAAAGTAGCAATTATTTATATGGTTAATAGAGGCATTATAAAATTGGCCAGCTCCCTAAAATATTTCTTGCCCCATCCCACCCCGTTAATGCACGTGTTAAAGTTTAATTTCAAATATTTGTATAGCATACACAAAAGCACAGAAATGTACTCAACAAATCATAACATTTTATAGCAAATATTATATATTATATTAAATAGTATATATTTACAGTGTGTTTGAACATTAATGAATGCCAGTACATGTTATAAGACATGAATTCTGCAAATTAATGTATTCAACATAAGTATACACATTTAAAAATATTTTATATTAAAAAAGAAATAATAATAAATTCATAAAAGAAAGCCTTCACAAAATTAATTTTAAAAGTTAACTCATTTTACATTAAAAATTAAAACTTTTAATACCAAATTTCGATTATTTCTCCTAAACATTTCAAAAAAATACAATGACCACACAAATCCAAATTAACATTAGATCATTTTTATTGCTAAAGGATGAAATATTAAGCTAATATCTAATGCAATAAGCCTTATTGATATCATTAGTATATGCATTTGCAATATATTTAATTTAATTACTAATATTAAATGATTTTTTGATCCACGAATTATGAAATGGAGAAGAAAACGTAATTTTAAAAATATTCTATTTTAATCTTTGATAAACAAATCACCTTATAAAAATTTAAAAAGAGTATAAAATCGCTGGCCCTAATTACTAGACATTTTAATGTATACTGGGATATAAATCAGTTTAACCATTAAAATTAAACTATTTATAATTAGTTTCCTGGTTATAATATATATTTTGACTTTGTTAATCTTCCTATTTGTAGTACACGTATATTAAAATGTATTAATCAATTAAATTCATTTTTTAAATAAACATTATGTAAATTTTAGTTCTGTAATTCTATTTTATAATACTAAATTTTAAAAAGATATTTTAATACCACTTAAATGGTGGAATATGTCCTAAAACATTTATTACAAACGTTAAAACTTTTCTGTATATTGAAATGGACAATTATTTAAAATAAATTATATAGAAACATTTTGTGCGATAATAAATGTATTACTTGTATGTAAGTCTCACTTCGAAACATCAAAGTTCTTTGCCAATGATGAGCACCACCTGTGGGAGGCGATTCGAACATTTTTAGCAAATATCTCATACATTGCCAATTTTGAGAGTAATTCATGAGAGTTGGCATTCTCGGTTATGTTTTAACTTCTCATTACGACATACCGGTTTGAATAACACAAAACTTTTATCTTTCCAGATGAATTTCAAACGAGAAAGCAGTTTATTGAAAATATAACACCATAAAGGGTTACAAAAGAGAAGGAGTGTTTGTTTAACGACAACCCAGCTCATTGGTTGTTCAGCGGCTATTAGGTTTTACGACTCATGGTCTTTAGAGGAAACCTCCAACCGCCATTTATGTTACTCTTTCCGATTAGCAGCCAGATATCTTTTATATGCGCTTTTCCACAGTCAGGACAGCACACACAACAGCTTTAGATAAACTAGTAATGGGCTACAGAACGGAACAGAACTTTATTACACCCAGAACGTAAGGCAACGGCATATGGGAAATCACGAATAATAGGCTTTTTTTTACATTATAAGATAGGACAGGGTTCA
>JAULBS010073774.1:0-20813 GCA_032355785.1 Symmetromphalus regularis | reverse complement strand
TGACGTCCAATAGCCGCTGATAAGATTAAAAATCAATGTGCTCTAGAGGCGTCGTTAAATAAAACAAACTTTATTTTCGTACTGTTGTACTTAAATGCCTTAAATTCATAATTCTGTATTTTAAGTTCACATTGAAGACTGTTTTTGCTAACCTTGTTCAAAATTTCTTTCTTGATTGTATCCTATTATTAGAATATAACAACCATAGTAAATGATGTATAATCACGGTTCCACTCGTTTTGTGTTGAAATGTGAAGTAGACTTTAAATATATACTTTACTATTCATTAAGATAACTGCTTACACAACCTCTCCACTTGTAGGTCTCGTGCTCAGTCAAAGGCTCCTGCGTATTGTTCCTCTCAGGACTCGTGTTCAGCGTTATCCCTAACCACGTTTTTTGGCTTCCATCCACGACTTCATATCTATATAACTTACAAGTTTAATGGTCCCATTCAAACTGTAAAAAAGACTGTTTGTTTTAAGACTCCCTAGTACATTGGTTATTAAATGATCATTAGAAGTAAAATATAATGTATTTGCGACTCATAGTATTCAAAGGAAACCCGTAGCGGCTAGGCTATTATTTCCGATTAACAGTAAGGGATCTTCTATAACATAATGCGCTTTTCCACAGGTAGGAAGTACATACTTCGGCCTTTTTACACAAAATGTCGACAACTGGCACGCACGAAAAGTAGCCTAAATGAATCCGCTGAAGGGGATGGATCAGACGACCCACAGAACCTCGAGTGAACAATTTACCTCTTAAGCTACACCACTCTCCGTACATATGAAGTTAATTCAATACATTTAAAATCAGGCACATTAAACCAACTGAGTCACCATAATAATAATAATAATAATAATAAATATAATAATAATAATACATGTAATTAATAATTAAAAAAATATAAATAATAATAAAACTTTTTTGTTGTTTGATAACTGATTTACAGTTCTAAAGAAAAAATAACACAAAAATAACAGCTAACATTAATTTTATTTTCACAACAGGGAATAATTTATATGTAAACAAATCGACAGCTAGTCGTGTATTAACAAAGATAATAATATTAACTACAAGTATTGTGAAGACAAATATATTAAATATACATGTAGCGTAGAACAACAAACACGACACATTTAGTCATTCCTATATCTGAAGTCCATTACCGTGTATTTTTAAAACAAGCTCAAAATATCAACATACATGTAGGATATGAAAATTAATAATTTAACAACATTGTACAAATACTTATCTCATAACATAGGTAATATAAGACAGGAAATTACCTGTTTCAGGCAACAGATTAACTTAGGAAATTACCTGTTTCAGGCAACAGATTAACTTAGGAAATTACCTGTTTCAGGCAACAGATTAACCTAGGAAATGACCTGTTTCAGGCAACAGATTAACCTAGAACAAGAGGCAGACCATATTTGTATCAGGGCCTGCCTTAGGATATTTCGGGCCCTGTGCAGAGTATACTGCATGGACTCTCATGACACAAATCAAGTTGTTTTTCATTGCAAATGATTATTTTTAGTAGATTATTAACAAGAACAAGTTGCGAGCCCTTTTATTATATAAGTACAAGTTGCGAGCCCTTTTCGCACACCGCACTAAGGTCGGCACTGTTCGTATTCATTATTTCACAAAATATATTTGTCCTTCCAGAATATGACAATTTATCTATATATATTGTTCGACCCGGCAAAATATTTCGAACTGTTTCCTGAAACATGTATTTCTAGGCCTTACGAAAACCAATAATTTAATTTAATTTAATTTAATTACATGTACATGTATATCGAACCCTTAGTGAAGAAGAAGGTACTATATATTTTGCCAGTCAAAATGTTTTACATGCAATTACATATGCACAGCGGGCGCCGAACTATATGATGAAACATTCAAACTAAATTTTTCCACCATGTTGCTCACTAAACATTACAGAATGACATACCCATAACACAACTGTATCATTCTATAGATGTTCAATGAGCAACATATTGGAAAAATGTAGTGTTGAGTTTCATGATATAGCATCTTTTAGATGGCAAAAAATAGAGCACCTTCTAGCTACAAGGGGTCGATAAAGGTTTTAGATAATGAAAATTAATAATCTAATAACTACACCTACACAGATTATGTATAAAAATTTAACAAATTAATTACATGAACATCTACCACATGTAAAAATGAATTAGATAATAAAAATTAATCACTTAATTTTAATTTTACGTACATGTTCAAATACATGTTTCATTACTTGGCTTTACAAGTAAAAAAATGGACAGGCCAACTTGAACTGATAACAAAATACGGTATCGATATAAAATGGGTTGTCCAAATTATGGTTTAACAAAACAACAAAAAAAAAGAAAACAAAAAAAAAGACGTAAGGTCTATTCAATGACGATTTTATACAAAGAAAAGTTAGGAATATTTTGGTTAATGTCAAAAAAAAAAAAAAAAAAAAAAAATAAATATTCAGTGATTCAATTAAAATATTAATGAAAATTTTGGTATTTTTAGAGGGTAATCCTAAACATTTTCAATGTGACTGAAAAGCATTGTACACTAAATATTTGATGAAAATTTCTCTACTTTGTCTTCTTTAGGTTCATCACAGTTTGTCCAGCATTTCTCCAGCAATGTTAAACCCTCTGAAAACCAGACTTTGTCATTCACCCATAATAACTCTTCTACAACATCAGTCACATCATAGTCCATCTTAAATTAGGGCTGTAAGATCTGATTTATATCCAGGAAAAGTAAAATTCTGAGTGTGCAATAATATGGAGATAACAAATATATTGTATATCTATGAAGTTTTCAAATATACCATTGAATTATACCAATGATATTTATAAAAGGAGTTAATACGTTTTGAAATAAACACTTTGCATGTAACCTTACATAACGTGTATGCAATTTATTTTTATTTACCCAAATTTGGCATGGAGTTTTATTTTGTAAATCACCGCTTCAATTTTTATTTCATACACACACACACAAACACACCCACGCACACACAGAATAGTAATTATAATAATGATGATAATAATAATAATAAATAAACATTTAAAATCATTTACGGAATACACTAATTATTGTGACTAGGGATGGAACATAATATACATTTTATTTGCAATAAATTTGAACATATATTCTTTACATATGTTGTGAAGAAAAACAAATGTCTAAAAATGATATCACGTATAAGGCCTGGTTTTTTTTTAATTATTCCTTTCACGAATCCGCCGACCCTACATTTTGCTAAATAAAAATAAAAGTTCACATTTATTTTATTTCCGCCGTCTGTCCTGAAGGCCAAAAAAAAGAAAAAAAGATTGCACCATTATTTAAACAAAAACATTAAATTTGCACTTTGAAGTTGAATAATTTCTTTCAACAGTAGGTGAATATAGAAGTATGAGTAAAACTGGTAAAATTAATTTTATACTAAATTTTATTTTACCCTCCCAAAGCATCTTTCTTCTCACCTACCCTATTTTTGGGAGACCTATGTTTGAGAAACTTAAAATAAAAAATTCTGGCCTAATGGTAATGCTACTTTAAAAATACTGATGAGTCAAAGGCGAAGTGATCTGACTCTATTCTTGTAACACATCTTTCATTACTAATTCGGTCCTACTTTCCTGAAAAAACCTTGCCTGGACTAAAATAACCTCAAGTGCAATCGCTGTACTTTATGTTAGAATATATAAAACAAGTTTTTATCTTTGAACAGCTAGATGAATCTTCCCAAAATAACCTCTTTGGCAGCTGCCAAGATTAAAACTGAAAACAACCTTTACCACCTTTATGTAAATAAGTTTAGAAGAAGGTATTGAGTAAAACGTCGTTTCTGTTTGTTCGGTGTCTGGAATATGCAGAGAATTTTAATAAGTGTTGGTTCATTTTCAGGAAAGAATATAATATTTTTAAAAATATAGTCATGTAAAGACCAAACTATGGCCTGAACACCAAACAAGCTATTATCAGAAGTTATTTCACTCAATAATCAGAAGTTATTTCACTCAATAATCTTTTTTGTCTTATTTGTATTTCTCTGCAGTTGTAACACTACAGTTGTAACACTACAGTTGTAACCACTACAGTTGTAACACTACAGTTGTAACACTACAGTTGTAACCACTACAGTTGTAACACTACAGATGTAACACTTCAGTTGTATCCACTACAGTTGTAACACTACAGTTGTAACCACTACAGTTGTAACCACTACAGTTGTAACCACCACAGTTGTAACCACTACAGTTGTAACACTACAGTTGTAACACTACAGTTGTAACACTACGGTTGTAACCACTACGGTTGTAACACTACGGTTGTAACACTACGGTTGTAACACTACAGTTGTAACACTACAGTTGTAACCACTACAGTTGTAACACTACAGTTGTAACCACTACAGTTGTAACACTACAGTTGTAACACTACAGTTGTAACACTAGAGTAAAATCATTTCATCAACATTCAATCCTTGTATTTACCAGTATATCACTTCCTGGCAGCTAATTCCAGACGAGTAAATATTCAGTTACAGCTACAACATTGCCAGACTGGGATTTCACAGAATGGGATCTAAATCGCTGATTAGAAAACAGTCATTATTACCTTAATACCGTAATATACGTTCCTGTCCACAATTTACCGCCAATGATCATGACCGTTTTTTTAAAATGTAGATCTATATATTTATGCAATTAACCTAAAATTATACACATTTTATTCCTAAAATAAATGGACACCTTAGATAAAATTAGCTAATTCCTGTCGAATACATTAGAATATATGTTTATTTGTCAGCTCCACTCAGACACTGACTGTGTATTGCGGTTTGTTTGTCAGTTCCACCCAAACACTGACCGTGAACTGCGCGCAGTCACACTGTGAATTGCGCAAAGATATATTCACTTCCGGGCTCACCTGTTTTAACAGACATGGCGTCTGCAGGCGAATGGTCACTTTGGCACGTAATGTACATTCCAACATTTATACTCTGATGCAAGAACAACATGTACCTAAGTCGAACATATAAAAAAACACTCACAATACACTTTCATCTAGCAGGTTTATGAAGAAAGCCAGGTGATTTTGTTTAAGAGAAGGTGCAACTTGAACAGGTTACTTACTTGTATGCTAAATTAAAAACTGTTTAACTTTACTGGTAGTATTTTTTCTTGGTACACTAACTTAAAGCATTAAACATTTTCAAGGATATAACGTTTAGAGCTGCTCACCTCAAGCAACCCTCAAACATTCACCAGTAAGCCAAAATTATGTTCTGTCTTTCCCACGTTAAAATTACGTGCTGCGCATAACTGAAACCTTTTACGTGTTTGCTGTGATAACCAGGAATTTGACTTATTCTAAACATTACATTCGGTTTAACATTAACAACAACAAAAGGTTTGTCTAAACCTGCAGAATTATCTCCCCCCCCCCCAAAAAAAATTATCATAACAAACAAACAAAACGTTATAATAAATAGTAATAAAACAAAAACCTTTCATGAATTCAGCCCTAGTCCGACTATCAGTTTAAGCATTGTCCTTCTAATTTTTTTTATAATTCGAATGCACATGATATAATGAACATAGTCGAAGTACGCTTTGTAAACGTATTGACTTTAGGTAATGTTTTGGCTCTAGTGGTGGCAAAATACCTATAGCACGTACATCAGACACTGAATGAGAAAGCGAGAGAGAGAGAAAACCACGTTCAATAATTGTTGTAACAGTTTTTTTATAAGAAGAAGAAGGAAAAAAAGACACCCATAAAGCTACAGTAATACGTGCGCTATTGTTTGCAATAAAAGTCTTTGTGCTGGAACCTCCCAACTTTGCAGTTCCTCCCTCAGTACGAAACGGGTCACACATAGTACACAATATTGCATTACAGTCTCCTATTAGAAGTTACTGCGGAGACCATACATCATGTCCGTACATTGCTGATACTGCAAAATCTTGCATTGCAGTCTATTGCTGCAATCTGCAGTGTGTTATTAATTGCGGGTATGCTAACTGTTGAAGGGTATTGCGACAAACATCAACATTTTTCATAAATGACATATCTTGCATTATTATCACCTGTTGCAACTTTCTGATAATTCACAATAATGCGTGGTAAACTAAAGTTTTGTTACACGTTACTGATCTCACAAGATATTGCGCTGTGCAGTTATCCCAAGTCAATGATGATACGAAATCTTGCATTACAATCTGTTGCCGCAAATTATGATCCATGATTAGCAAAAGTTAGCCTAAAATCCTTCAACTTCCTTGAACTTACTTTCTATGGACACTGATAGTTACTACAGGACGATTATGACCATCTGTGATAGTGACTGAAGATTCCTTGCTGACTGAAACCTTGCGCACGTTTTGAGTTTGAGTAACCGTGTAACTCTTCTTCCTCTCCACAGGCGGCTTGATAGGAGCTTCTATCATCAGTTTCTTGTCTTCTCCGATATAAGCAGTAATACTAGCAGGATCAACACTATCTGGCAAGTTATATTCTTTGTTAAATTCCTTATGCAGTGTCCGATTTGCAATTTTGTCTTCATGTTCTGCGTGCACTATCAACTTTTGTTCCATCGTCTTGACAACGATTTCATCTGGATTAAATTCTCCAACATCAACCTGGAGCTGCAGCTTTTTACTTCCATCTGGTTCTGTGATTATGGGATTTTTAACTGCTGTAGCAACTCCTAAAGGTTTTATAGCAGAGTCAATTGATTTAATAGGAAGAAATACCTCCTTACCCATCGCGTCTTGAAGTACTGGACCTTCAATTGATAGAATGCCGTCCTTGCTTAGAAGACACTGCAGTTTGTCTTCATTGACATTGCTAGGGATATCTACTTGTCGACTATATTCCCTACTGACCGTAGCACTGTCGTTCTTTTCCTCGTGCTTGGCATTAACAATGATTTTATTATCTTGAACTTTAACCTGAATTTCATCAGGCTTAAACTCACTTACTTCAAACCTGACCTTAAATCTTTGTCTGCCTTCACTGTCAACATCAAAAACTGAGTTCATATTTTGAATTTTGTTTGGACTGTGTGGTACTGTCTTCTCTGTTGGTTTAAGGGTGAAAAATTCCTGTCTCATCCTATCGAAGTCCTGCTCCCACTGTTTACGCCGTTGTTCCATTTTGGATTCCATGTCGCCCCACAGTTTTAGCTGACGGTCCTGGAAGTTCATATCATCCTTCTGGATTGGAATGTGAAGCTCGGAACGGAAACGGGCCATGATGGGGGCGATGTTTTCTGCGGGATCCTAAAAATATAAACAAAAATACTTATTAAGTCTTTTAGATGTATTTATAAATAGCATTGGCGACACTTTATAGCCAGAAAGTGTTCTAAATTTTGAAGCCAAAGAATAATATAATAGTGAAAATATTATGGTTCAACCCTATAAAATGGTTGGAATTCTTTTTCTAAACATGTTTGTTTAGGTCTCGAAAAGACATAATTTAAAAATAAAGGATTATTTATTTCATAACACCCAACACATTATATATTCAGCTGCTATCAGGTGTCAGATATATGCTATTTTGCTACTCATGATCTTCATAAGAAATCCGCTACCGCCATATAGACTACTTTTTCGGATTTGCAGCGAGAGATATTTCCCAAAGACAGGACAGTACATATCACGGTCATTGATAAACCAGTCGTGGACTACTAGCCAGTGCAAGGTGCGTACACATACCCTTTAAGCCTTAAGGAGCAATAATTTAATTACATGAATGACTGCCCTTTAGAACCAATAAACGCTATAAATTCTGCTACATTCAGGAGGTACTCCATTACGAAAACCCCCCAAAAATGTTTCCGGCATCTATCTCATTCAACATTTACAGAGTGGTGTATCCTTAGAAGGTTTATTATCCTGTAAATGTTTTATTAAACTGATTCCACGAGCTACTTGTGGGGGAAATATGTTGGGGTTTTCATGATATAAAAAATTATATGTATATATCTTAACAGGTTTATCGATCATTTCTTCAAAGAGATGTCAATAGCTTCAAACGGACCCATAGAATGTGCATGAAAAATATGATCGAGCAGGTTACAAGTCTTTAAAGCTAAACCGTTTTTTTTAAACCCACGATTACTAAGAGTAATGTTGCACTGCATCTAAAAATAAACATAAATTATCTAAAGTTCTCGTTATCGACAGATTTCCTAGTACGTGCATTTTCCAAGATGGCTCCATATATCGTCTGCTATCTGCGGGAAATCTGTAGCGGTGCCACTGTAATCTGGATAGGTATTTGATAACGCAGTACTGGTTAAACTGAATTCCTAACTCCAGTGAGACACAATAAACGTGGTATCATTAATGACGCGACATGCCGAGAAGTGATTACACCAGGGCAAACAGTTCTCAAACAGTCGGTACTTAAGGTTACTATACACCAAATCAATTCCCATAGCAGACATTGCTAACATTTTCCAATAAAAATAAAGGTCAATGCATACAAACATTCCATTGCAAAGGATTATTCAGCCGTAATATAAATAAGTAATTATCCGACTGAGAATATACATAGATAGAGTAGTACCGTGACTTGAATTTTAAACAAATAACAAAATAGGGAATCAGAATATCTAAAAGATAGAAAGAAAACAAAACCTCCCCACTTCCAGTTTTACTGAAAATCACCATTTAATTTGTTTTAATATTACTTTACCCTAGATACCTCTTTCAATCTAGGATGTACCTTTATTAACAACTGTTGACAACATGAAAGTGTATAAGGGCATAGGCAATAATAGTTGATGGTGTCCTTTGAGCTGTGACCAGGAAATATTTTATTTACTTCAGTACAACTTAAAGTGGATTTAGTAATGGCGCGACATGCCAAGAAGAACAAATTTAGGTAACCTAGAGATACAGTTCTGAAAAAGCCGATACTTAATCATTCCTTGCTGAGATTCTCGTGCATCATATTGTTGTTGGCCGCCAATAATGGTTGTTCAGTAAACAGAGCGTGTTGTATAAAATATAATACTTGTAGGTTAATATTAGAGATGGTGTGGAGACTGGGACAAAATGTTATAAGAACAAAATCCTTTTTACTAAAATCCAAAAATTATCCAATAAATTTAGTAACTATTTGTAAATATACCTGTATACCAAATTTCATGTTTTAACAAAGAACTTCACCATTTTTCACCATTCTGTTAGAATATTTTGTGTCCATCTTGGGACAGGCGAACTAAAAAAATAATAAGAATAATTAAAAAAAAAAAAATTCCAATTCCAGCATAAGATTCAACTAACATATCTATAAGGATTCCTGTTAACTGGTGCTCTACCAATCATGGGCCCATTGTAATCTCGTTCCAGCCAGTGATCCACTACTGGTGTATCCACTTATAAAAGATCCCTTGCTGCAACTTGAAAATGTAGCCTATGTGCCAGTAGAGTGTTTCCTCTGAAGACCATGAGTCAGAAAACACCATATGTCTGACACCTAATAGCTGCTGAATAAACAATGTGCTGGAGTGTCGTCAAACAAACATTCCTTTCTTTCTAAAACTGAACTGGGGCTAGCTTATCCATGTCAACTGCTCCCTACTGGTTTATCAAAGGTCGTCATTTGTGCTCTCCTGTTTGTAGGATAGTGCAAATAAAAGATGCCTTGCTGTTTATCGCTATGAGTAGCCACATTAGTGTCACCACGGGGTTTCGTCTCTCTTACTAACAGTAACCTCTGTCCTGTATCAGTGGTGGATTAGCCTTAACAGGGCCGAGAGCAAACAAATATATTGGTTCGGTTTTAACGTAATTAAATACAGTTATATTCAAATGTTTTACTCTCAATTTTTTTTTAATTCAAAATTGTGAACCTGGACAGACAGCACAGGAAGCAAAGTTATGTGTCCAGAACAGCTTGCTTGAACACGGACGAAAATAACCAAAAAGCCTATCTATCCATTCATTCATTTATAATCCATTCTTTCAATTATAATAGTGGATATTTATACATCTCATGGGTTGTGGTAAAGCGTTCTATGCAGGAATTCATTTGGCATAGACTGCCCAACCAGCTCCAACAGATAAAACACCGCCAGACAAAATTACATCTATTTTAAACTTAGAGTTTGATCTTACATGTATTTACATTTTCTTGAGAAACATTACATCTTTCTGTCATAGTCTAGTGGTGTTTTGAAAAGATAAGCCATGATAATTATTAGTGAATGTACATGATGGAAGTGAATGTTTGTAGAGCGACTTACAAACGGAATGCCAGTAATCCTGAACAGTATAGAAAATAGTTTTTCTTTGTATTTGTGTTGTCTTACGGATATTTAGACAAAACACTCATTGCATACAATCACGAATCACTGTAAAAATAAGAGTGTATCCCACAGGACCGGATTTAGAACTTGGGGGTTGGGGGGGGGGCATAGGGCTCTTCAGGTTCGAGGGCCCCTCAACATAAAAATACAATCACATGACAAATAACAAAATGAACTAAAATGAATGAATAGGACTAATGTTATAATAATTACATTTTTTTAAATGAAGGGAGTACTTAGTCTGGGGACCCCTCAGGCGGGGTAGGAAGCGGGTGGTGGGGGAACCGGGGCAATTGTCCCCTTTGACCCCTTATAAATTCGGTCCCGGTATCTATTAAATTATTAATATATGTATAATTAGTAAGTCAATCTTTTGGGTCACACTATCCGATTTTACATGCTGATCCTTAGAAAACAAAATGAATGTGTAGGTCTGACAATGGAAATGTTGAAACTTAAGCAGGTGAGAGAAGGGGAAAATGTTAATCCTGTAGATTTGCCATGTAAGGGGTAAGGTGTGTACCTATAACAGGTGCTACGGTAAACATTTCGTGAACACCTGGCGTCATTATCTTTTAAAAGTGATTCATGAATAAAGACACAGATGCATATGCATATACACCCACTGAATTCTGCCTTGTAGAGAGATATGGTTTTGACTACGTAAATAATTGTGTCCAACAGTCGTTTAGATTTACATGTAATATAGAGTGATGGTCAAGATGCTGTTGTTGTTGTTTTTTTGGTTGTTTTTTTAATAATTTATTTATTAATTAATTATTTTTTTCACCTAGTTTAACAAAAACATAGACTTAAATGTTTGAAGCATATATGTATCCTATGTATTAAAATTGAATATTGTGGAAATAGTAACCCATGTTCACACATATTTTTACAATGGTTGAACATGTTATAAAAAATGAAAGAAACCTATTTAAAAATGAGATCAAAATAGGTCACTGATTTGAAATAAAAAGTCATATCATAAATGTTTTCGATATCTCAGTCATGTTATGTCTATGAAACAACATTCTCTGCACTAACAAACATATCGAAACGGCAAAGATACCTCAATCATACACACCATTGAATCAACAACTAATTTCATTATATAGCAGGCAATTTTCTTCATATATCGTTTTTCATTTTCATATTAACTGGGGGTTCATCTCTCACTCAACTACTAGCTGTATCGCCATCTTCAATAAAACCACGCATGTAATCCAATAAAACGTGGCACATGGGAAGTGGCAATCGTGGGAAGCAGTGCTATAAAGTCCGATGAACGCATCAAAACAACGTGGAAATGTTTGCAGGGTATCGATTGCGGTTTTCATCATCGATTTGTCGTCATCGCGTTAAAACATATCTACAAGCTTCATTAAAGAGAATCGCTTCAGCTGACTGGATGATAATAGACCTCTTTGATCTTCTTATTCTAGCTAATTTTACACGCAAAATTAAACCATCAGAAAATGTCAATCATTGTATGATAAAACTGTCAGTGATACCTTTATACAGATGGATCTGCTACACGGTGAAGGAAAGGACCGCATTTTAATGGCCCCTGTCAAACTGATTAGTTAACGAATATTATGAGTCACTACTATAAGGTTTACAAAATACTCTGCTCCTTCAAACATGTTGCTCTTAGCGATTAACAGAAAGGGATATTTTAAATGCATTTCTCAAAGACAATTCAGTGTACACCATTGCTTTTGTCAGTCACGGACCAGTGGTTATATTATACAATATAAGTTCTGTATCATCAACTGAGTTTTGGGCTACTGGAAAAGAGGCCCAATGACCACCTTCCTTTCTCAAAAATTATATCTTTCTTCCTGATATATCACTCTACTTAAATTACCATCTTCGTAATGTTTATCCGCATCTCAGTTCTAGTCTCTTCCGATTCCTGTATCTTTTTGCATTTTTCAATTAATATTAAACAATGAAGCCCTGTATCTGATAATTTTGACTACTATTAAGACTGCGCTAATAGATTTATAAAATTAAAAAATCACCTTGTCTGCGATGAAACAAGTCTATCTACGATTATAATCGAATTAATGACGCTCTATAGACCATCGTACGGTTGAAATAGTCATTGATTGATCCATCTGTCTGACAAAAACCATCTCTTAAACAAGAAATCTCATACTGAAATGTATTGACGATTCACGACAGACTTTTAAAAATAAAGAATCTATTGACCTAGTTAAGAGGCATTTCAACAATGACATAACATATCAGGATATTTTTGTTGATAAAAATAATACACGATGAAATTTTACCGTTATGTAACATCTTTAATTATCCAAGTTTACCGTAATTATTACTTTAATTGCGTTCCCTCCAAGAATTGTTAAGTGTACTTGTTTTTAACTTATTGCTTAGCATGTATGCACGATTCACTGTTCTGCCATTGGCACTCAACTCAGCTGTCTGACATGACTGCCAATGACAGTAAAGAAGTTAATATTACATAAGAAAGCTTTATGTGGTTCCCTGTATCTGTGTATCCTTCGAAGTGGAAAAATAGAATGGATACACGAATGTCATACATCTGAAAACAATGTACTGGACTAAGGGGTCGTTATTAATGTTCGACATTTTCCTATTTGTACAAACCGTACACCCTGGACACCCGCCCCAATACACTCAAAAATCTCGATTTTTGGAAGAGGTTTGGATCCACATTTTAATGATTAATAATATAAATCATACGCTATCGTAATCCCCAGTACCCACCTCTCGACATAAACCCTCACACCCCAGCGTAGGATCTATACAAATATGGAAGATGTCGACAATTTACAACGACCACTAATATTAAACGGGCATGGGGGAAGGAAGAAAACATTTGGGGCGGGGGGATAACAGATCTAAGCTCGAAGCGCCGAGTTTCAAGTGGATACGAGGTTATACTTGATTCAGAATTATTATTTTCCTCTTAGTTATGTAGAATATTCCTCCTTAAGAGTCTATTTCCGTAGTGTAGAACAGGCCCTAACCACGTCCATTCCCCGTAAACTTGGCCTGAGTGCAATGTAGCACAGCACTGTGGAGAAGATGAGGTTGATCCAGCGATATCCTCATAGATCAATGACACCTGTCACTAATCGCCCGCCAGATCTTAGTTAACATTCAGTATACGCCGTGTAGGTATTAACACGTTCTCAACTAGTTGTTACTAAAACCAACTTCTCTTAGAGAAGGAAAAGAAAATAACAGGCAATTTTGAACAATTTGGTAACTCTGAAATACTTCAACAATAATTCAGAAATGAATAGTGATAATCCTGAAATGTTTCAGCAATGATAATTTAGAAATAACTGAACAGTGATAATTCAGAAATGATTAAACTATTTTTTTTCTCAGAAATAATGGCATAAAGATAATTCAGAAATCATGTAGTTGAACTGTGACGATAGTGAACTGTTTGAAAAAAGAATAATTTAAACATATTTCGTCAGAAATCATTAAAAAATAGTTCAACAGTTATAATTAAGACCTGTTTGAACTACATGTAGGACAATCCTGAAGTTAAAACACAAATAAATACCACCATGTTTAAAAAAGTGTTTACTATATAGCAAAAATAGCCATAAATTTTACATATTTTCATACAAATTAAACGTATGTTTCCAGACATGAAACACTTGTTTCACATAAACACATATTTCTTACAGCACATGGTACCCGTCAAGCATATCAACATGCATGATATTTAATACTTAAAAAATAAAATAAAATACATATTTACAATTGTCTTATCTAAACAAAAACATGTTCAACATAATATTCTCTTTCACATCTGTTTAATAAAATTGTGACATAAACTTTTGTTTACGTTTTACATAATTGTGTTGGATAACGTGTTAAACGGATGTTAGACGTTAAATATATTTTAACATTTTTATATGTTGAACATATGAGGCTGTATTTGCAATGCATTTTATAACGTCTGTTGTTAAAGTGTGAGAATTTTGTGCAATACAAATTATCACACCAGGTGGTACGGGATGGAATAATTCCATACTACCATGTGGTGGGATTCTACCATACTACCATGTGGTGGGATTCTACCATACTACCATGTGGTGGGATTCTACCATACTACCATGTGGTAGGATGCTGTTGTGGTGTGGGGGTAGGTGGACGGGGGTCGAGGAAAGTTTATAATCAAACTGATTCGCTGTCTGGCCTGGTTTTATCCCGATTCCCGTCAGGAATATTTAACGATCATATTCGACTTTGAAAGCCGCTAACAAAGATAGACGTCATTGATTTTTTCATTAAAATAACGGGATCGTAGCTAGCAGAAGGGGAATGGTGGGGGTGGCGGTGCGTCAGTGCAGCTGCTCCTTCAGTTATTTAGGAAACAATTTTCTTTTCAGTATAAAACAACTTTTATGTAAGATTTGTAGTCCTATTCTACTACCTCCCCCGGAATTATTTTTTGATCCAACTAATCCAGGGAAAAAAGTTAAGTACCATCCTAAATATAATATGTATACTCAACTGAAAAAAGAAAGTACGCATTTTGAAATATTTTTGTTTCATGGAGTCGTCACAGTAATGGTCCATTGGCAACAAACATGTGCGCAACTTGTGATATTACTGTCTTTTTTTGGTTGAGTATAGTTTAATCTATAGACACACATACTGTAGGGTGATAATGTAATCGCACACAGAAGTGAGTTAAAAGCCTTGATGTATGCATAAATACGTTCGGGATTTCATGGACACGATTCTTTCCTATTGTTCTCGAAATGTTCGTGTGTTTGAAGCGATAAAATCCATTTCTAGCAATTCTAGAAACAGCAGCTCGGTTTCAAAATCGACTATTCCACAAAGTACGTGCTAAACTAAATCTATAACGTGCAGGATCGAATCCAGAAATTGTGGAAGAGGTCGAACCATAGTTCTAAGATATTTAATATTGCAATGGGGACGGGTCAAATATAAGTTAAGGGGTAGTTGTTTTGTTTAAAGACACCACTAGAGCACATTGATTTATTAATCATCGTCAAACATTTGGTTATTTTGACATGTAGTCAAGTATGAGCCAGCCTCAAACGGATTTTGAACCACTGTCATCAACTTGAGAATCCGACGTTCTACAGCTGGATCACCGAGACTCACTAGTAAGTTAAGATCAAATAATAACGGGGAAATAAAAATCGGGGGGAAAAAGGGTTGACTCCCTAGCCCACCCTCTAGATCCGCCTATGACGTACAATTGTACCTAAAACAAGGTGTTAGTTTTATTAGAATGCACTATCGCTAAAAGTAAAACAAGTCGGGTCGATGATTTTAAAAACCTCCGTTAGTTCTGCTTAAACGTAATCTAATGAAGTAAAATTCTACTATAAATTATTAATCATGCTTTTAAACTTAAAGTTTTCTTGTTACTAATTAAACATATTAACATTCATTACGGAATCGTTTTTCTGTGATATTCTAGATATGTATAGCAATTATACTGATGAACCTATTTTTAAATATTCCTTTTCAATCACAATTCATCCAATGTTAAAGCCGCAATCTAAAATATAAAAACAACTGCAGTTTTAATATACTCATGTCGTAACTATCAATGGATATACTCCCCTTGCCTCCCCCCACCCCGCTTCCTAAGCCACTGTATATCCGCTCCACACTCCAATTTTGGTTTTGTTTTGCAATGAAACGTTACTTAGACATTATTGACGTAGCGGTGAGGATGTGTGTAAGCATGGGTCCATGCCCTCTTCTGTCACACCTTTTTTAACCCTCACCACCTTTTATATTTGCCCGTGTTACAATGCTTTCAGTGCTTTCTGTGTAGTTGAGTCCTTCCCAATATAAAACCCTGGCTACGCCAATTCACTAAGCACTATACAATGAAATTATGTAAATATCCCTGCTACACCATGCAATACTAACTGTATACATTTTACATGCAAATTCATTTATCTGCTTACCTTAGTTAATACATGCAGTCGAAATGACCCGTTCGTCGGATGCTCACTATTCTACACTACGCGTATTCGATAGTGATACAGAGAAACATTGTGCTGTACATGTATTGTGCGATGAACGCAGGTTATCCTGGCAGATACATAAACACACAGTCATTTGTTTGTAATGTTTCTCCTACTCAAGCTATAGGCGTGGTTCGGGGAAAAGGTCAGAGATCTGTCCCGCATTCTGATATATGTGTTCGTTAGAACAGTTCCGTGCGTTCATTCACTTGTTTAGCATTAGTTTCATTGACATTAGTTTTTCATACCAATAAACATCTACGTGTATTTAGATAAATGATTTCCATTAACATCCATCATCATTTGTTTCAGGTGGCATTGTACCAAATCTATACGCAGTAAATGTAACTGCAGCTGTAATTGTTAGATATATATGACAGAGGTTATTAATATAAATACTAAGGCATATTCCCTATCATTTTATTATCGTTTTATTAGCAGAATAATTATTACACCAGTAAAACGTTCTCCTAGGGCAGAAATAAAAATTGCAAGTTAATTTTAGTGCAAATTCTGTAAGTTGTTAAAATGATATGTAACAGCAAATTACACTGTACACTGGCACAGTACTTTGAAATGTTGTTTTTGTTACGTTTATTAAACATGTTTATATAGGCATCAGTAGGATTTTATTTTGTCCAATGTAATCTTTATTACTAAAAGATGTTAATGAGACCCATATTGCACTTTGATGGCATACTCTGTATTTCAACATAACTAGTATTATGAGGACCACGACCAATTCATGTCAGACCCGCTGCTAGGCATTTTCTTATGAAATTATCATTTTTCAACGAAAATGTTTGGAGGACTGCCACCTCGTGCTGTTATGATGCTTCCTATTTAAAGAGGCAATATTTACTTTTATGTTTTTAGGTGGTAGGAAATGTTCCAGTCAACATTCCCTGGTTATGTCACTGGGATATGCTATCCAAAGTAAACATGTCCTTATCAGACTTGCTATGGTGGCGTTTCGGGTTTCTTCCTGTTATGTGTTTGCCCATACGATGATAATCGGTAAAAAATGGCGTAACCAATATAAAGTAAATTAAGACGTGTGCCAAATCCTTTTCTAAGCATTTATGTTGAAAGCTTTCTCAATGATGTCTGGCATTGGCTGCCTAGATACAACAGGGCCATAGCCTGTCATCAGTGCGGAGGGATGTGTGGGTTTGCGCTAGGGATAGTAAGATATATTAAAATATATATATATATATTTGGAAACTCAATACACAATTAAATATTGTTACGAGTTCTCTGTCTTCTTTGACCCCCAATAGCCGATATTTATTTCTTGTATTGGAGGGTCGTTAAAGATATATGAGTGCATTAATTTTCTAATTGTCTTAGAATGCATTAAAAGACTCCAATTGCACAGTCAGTCATGCCTGGTTATGAATTATCCCAAGTATTTATTTTATGTAAACTGTACAATTAGTAAACCTGCATCTCGAACGTGCTAAGAAGATGTGAACCATGAATATTATTTGCAAATTACACCTATATCATTGGACTCAAAATGAACCATCTAGAATACTTTATGATGATGTACACGTACTTCACATAACGAAATAAGGAACTCCCAAAGGACGACAGTCTTTGGCAATGTCCCAATTTCATACACTCAGTTGCTAATATGACTACCAAATTTAATCACTTGTCACAAAATGCCATCTTTCAATTCTCCCAAGTCAGCGAACAGAAACTGGGTCCAATTGTTTAAGTTTGGATAAAAAACCCAGGAACTAGTGGGAATTTTTGTATATAAAGTCAATCTGTTTTCTCTGAACAAAATCAAGATATACCACCAATAGCCGATGTTACTTTTTTGTGCTGGGGTCGTTAAACAAACAAACAAACAAACAAACAAACACAATCAAAATATTTTTTCTAAACCACAATCTAACCAAATTCTGAACACCTAATACATGTACTTTAAGCATCCATCTTTGCTGTAGAAAAAATAACGACCAAAATTACATATGCTCGTTATAAGATATCCTTCGATAATAGACAGTTAAAACCATACACCATCTGGAATTATATACTAGTATCTGACATATCAGGCATATCCACATAATTTATTGCACAATAAAATCCCACAAGACATATATTGAAATTTGTTTTAGAATGCCTACCATCTGGGTGCATATTGCATCTACATCCATATCACACACACACTCACCTGTGTCCGGAAATACGTCACATATGTTGTTTTCGACATACTGATTGCCAATATTGATACGACGTACACACGTTCTATAGGTTACCTATACATTTCGTATCAGATGTACATACCACTTTGCGCCCATTGCGTAACAGCTGCTCAAACAGTTTGGCGAGGTTCTCCTGGCAGTAATCCACGCACACTCACAAAAAGAACATTCCAGTGCAGTCTGTTACTGCATATGACAGCATGACATAACCGTACCGCAAAACAGAAGTAACCTTGGCATACGATCTGATATTTTCGATTTTGCGACGCAGAAACATCTAATTGGGTTTCTTGTGTCCGGCCGGTTGAAATAATGGTGAAGGTTTACGGGATATTTCACAGATAACTTGTTAATATTGATTAGCTAACATAGAGGTGTATGTGTGTGTGTGTGTGTGTTGTGTGTGTGTGTGTAATGGAACAAGAAAATGCGAAGCAATGCGAGGTGAGGCAAGCGACGAGTCGGGTCAGGAAGAGGAGGCGAGACAAATAAAACGAATTAAGCTCAAACTGAAAGGTGGATTTTGTTTTGGACGCAGAATGACATGTCAAATGAATTACGCCAATAACCATAGTTTATAGAAAAGACGCGAGGCTAGGCAAGGCAAGGCAATTGGATAGATGTGCCGACATTGGTCAGAACATTTGTCAGCCATACACATGTTTGAAACAGAAATGTTTAAGAACGTTAAACCAACCGGACAGAAGCTGTATAAAAGCAACAACGCTCAAACATATTTTAACATGACCGAAGAGGTGTTAAATTTATATTAACTAAAAGACAAACGCGAATCTAGTTAACAGTTTTAGAATATAACTGTGAAGGGTTAAAACACGAGAATCAGCATAAGAACATGTATTTTTGACAATGAGCTATTGTTGTCACATGTTATAAAACAAGCCATATATGTATCCCAAACCTCAACTGGAGCTAAAGATGTTCGTGAAGGTATTGGATATAAAAGCCTATCTCATTTTGACGTCACCAGTCTTCACTCAGAAGCAACAATGAAATGACTGCAACAGTTTGTGCGAAAATGAGCCATTCACCAAGTTAAACCTGGAAATTGTGTGTAGCTAACTGCCTTCATATTTTTCAACTTTACACAGCCACTAGAAGCTATTCAACATACACAATAACAGCATCTAGTTTATCATTAACCAGATATAAACCTAATTGAAACAGTTCAAGACGAGGTTCGACAACGTTAAAAATATCGTTCATTTTGGGCCAAAAAACTGTTCATTGGTTTTCTACTGTGAACTTCATCAACCGCTTCATTAATTCCATGAGCAGATAACATTTTTCATGAAAACTAGAATTAATCTTCTTGATAGAACAACACTCATGAAGAAATGATCTATTTGGTTTGTTTCCTTTAACGACACCACTAGAGCACATTGATTTATTAATCATCATCTATTGGATTTCAAATATTTGGTTATTTTGACACGTAGTCAAGTGTGAGCCATCCTCCAACGGGTTTTGAACTACTGTCATCAGCTTAAGAGTGCAATGTTCTACCACTGGACAACTGAGGATCGCATGAAGGTATGAATACATCTCCCGAAAGAAACAATGTACAAACACATTTATTTCTCCAGAGCGTATTCACTTTACCGTGCCCCATCTCAACAAGAATATTTAGTTGCAGTTAAAACAGTTTATATACAAAACTGGTTAACTGCTGGTCTGTTTCTCACTCCAGTCATTGGTACACTATAATGCGTTAAAGGTTGTCGCATATACGTTGTTCTTGTTTATCGCAAATTGTGTATGAAAGGCATGCTGATACTGGAAAATTGTTGTCTCTATGGCTACAGCTGCCTCAAACAGCTTGTTAGACTAGTTTTTGTTTTTGTGCTTCATGTTAAACCCAATGAGAAGGTTTAAAACCAGTAAACTCGCAACATATCGCTTGAGAAGACTATCCTGTCCTCCTGGAGTTAGTACACGGTTCTTCAGTATACTATGTGCTATAAATACACCAAAAGTACCACATGTTACGAGGTGTCATTAAAGAAAATTTTCATTCCCTTTTGACACAATTCTACATATTTTACATTATACATACATACATACATACATACATACATACATAAATACATACATCATACATACATACATACATCATACATACATACATACATACATACATACGTACATACATACATACATACATACATACATACATACATACATACATAC
>JAULBS010073763.1:3548-20820 GCA_032355785.1 Symmetromphalus regularis | reverse complement strand
GGGTAGATGTCACTTTAATCTTCATATAAAGGTTGTTATTTACATTGCTATAACTTATGTACGGGTAGATGTCACTTTAATCTTCATATAAAGGTTGTTATTTACATTGCTATAACTTATGTACGGGTAGATGTCACTTAAAAAGGCAGAGAAGGAATAATTAAGTGTAATAAAAATTACTGAAATGTTTAGGGTAGATAGAACTCAGATTGATGGCATTTTAAAGAGAAAAGCGGAGATGTTGGCAGATTATCATAACAATTAGCTTTCTGACAGAAAAAGACGGAATTACAGACAATGAGGATATTAACATGTTGGTTTGGAAATGGTTCCAAGATGCCACTGTTCGTAGAATAAATGTCTACGATTCGCTAATTAACGACAAGGCGTTAAAATTTTGATAAGATTTTGGAGTAGAGAGTTTCAAAAAGTCAAATGGTAAGCTGGATTCATTCAGGCATAGACACGACATTGTTACAGGTACATGTAAGGGGCACTGCAGTTGAGAACTGGAAGTCGAAGTTGTGCTTGTATATGGATCCTTAATAGTTCTAATGCAATTATCGTGTTTAAATTTTTCTTACTTGTATGTGGCGGCCACATCTCTATGACGGACAATTTTGATTGGTCCAATGAGTGGCGCCATAGACAGGGTCGACCGTATATATATATATATATATATAATATATAGCGCACTAGGAAATTATAATACTTAATATCTATTTGAAAAATTAATTTAAATAGTATGATTCAAGCATTCACAGTAACAACGCATCGTATACAATGGGTAGTTAATTTAACTGTTCATGTGATACATTGTCACAGGTGGTTCAGAATATATTCATGACAATAACAGGTGTAATTAGCATACATTAAATAATTCCTGTATCGTATCAGTGTTAAGACATAACAACTTGCACAATGACAGCACATCGAATACAATGGGGAGTTAATTTTACTATTCATCTGATGCATTGTCACAGATGGTTCAGAATATATAAAGTGTATTACTATGAATATATAAATAATATAATGAATGGTAATTCAAAATATATTAATGACAATAACAGTTTAAATTTCCACACATTAAATAATTCCTGTATTATACCTAATATTAACATACTAGTGTTATAGCTGATAACGTGCACAATAACAGCATATCGGATACAATGGGTAGTTAACTTAATCTGATACATTGTCACAGGTGTTTCAGTGGAGCGGCATGAAGCTCAAACGGAACCGTGTCCGCCTGTGAAGTGGTCGGTCGTCGGATAGATCCTACTCACTGGACCCATATATGCAGTTTGGGTTATTTTCCGTTTTAACCAGTGGTCCACAACTGGTTCATCAAAGGCCACTGGTATATGTTGTCCTGTGTGGGACGGTGCATATAAAATACCCCTTGCTGCTTATCGGAATGAGTAGCCTATGTGGCGGCATTAGTTAAATGGTCTGATCCTTGTTTTATGACGACTAGGCCTACCACAGATACTGTATTTTCTTTATTAGTATATGGGCGGACCCACTAAATTAAGCTCGATACTATCACTTGGAGGGTGGGGACAAAAGCTCACTATAATTTTCAGAAAGCTACGTATCTCCGGATAGGAGTTCATTTCTCCATGATAGCAAATAATGTCGTATGGCTTGTTCATATTACAACCTTTCAAAGTGAACCATATCAGCTAAATTTTCAACGTTATGAAAATTACTTCTTGGCAGGTAGACACATACGAATCCAAATAAAAGGCTATCTATCATTCTAAACATGATCTTCTCACACTAAACAAAGAGGAGCTGAAACTACAGCAAATCACGATAGATCAAGCACTTTATGCAAAAGCAACAGAAATATTGTGGAACGACAGTGACCAATACAGACATAACGTCATCAAGACAGATACTATCACCAAGAGATAGAGGTCGTTAATCAGAATTTTAGGTAAGGGAGGTTTAACAAGCCTATTACATGTATATGGAAAAAGAGTCTTATTGGTCCTACTTCAGAAACAAATTGCCAAAATCTGATTGTTTCAAATTGTCAATTTGGTTTAATTATTTTATATTTCTTAAACTTCTAAATCTTATAAAAAACTATTGTTGACAAAATAATACTAATATCATTAAATTCCACAAATTGGTTCCTTTCCTGGCGAATACAAATAAACTTGCTCTCGTGTTTTAGGTAAGAGATGTTTGACGAGCCTATTGTATGGAAAAAGTGGTGCCGAGTCCAAAAGTTGCAGTCTTATTGGTTCTTCTTCAGTCAAAATGGCCGATTTGGTAATTTATTTGCTAAAAATGGCCAAAACCTAATTTTCAAATTGTCAGTTCGGTTTTATCATATCTGTGAAGGTTCTGACTCCTAAAAACAACAATTTTTGACAAAAGAATACTGATCTCATCAATGTGGCCAAATATTGGTGAGATTTAGTATAAATTTGGACCAAAAATTGGTTATTTTCCGATTAACGGCCTCTATCTTTTCACACCATTTTGACAATACTTTCTATCCTTGAGAAGAGATTTATCGATGTAACGTTGCACAAATGTATCTATGAAGGACTTCTGCACATAACCTCAACCCTGGATTAACCAGTAAGCATAATAAATACGTACTTACAAGTGGAAAGGGGTTATCACAGAAAGTGAAGCAGGACACAGTCTGCAAGTAAACAGAATTATGAATCTTGCAAATCGAAGGGTCGGGGCACAAAGGTTGGACTGTGCTTAGGGTATCAGTCGGACTTCTGCATAACCTGGAAAGGGCTCCTCGTATGGAATGAGAAGAGCCATGCTTTTGACACCAGTTTCACCTTTCCATGATGACACTTATCAGCACATATTTGAATTTCTATTGGAATACGACGATCTTGAACATACATCAACGATGTGAGATGAATATATCCAGTATCATCGACATGGCAGTAGTGATTTGTTTGCATTCTATATCTAGATATAGCTAGGTATATCATTTTAGGCCTTATAAGAGCATACAGAGAAAGCAACTTGGAAATTCACTTAGCTGCTGTTGAAAGGCTGATTGTCTGGCGCTTTGCGTACGATCATGTCAACTACTCCCATTATCTTCAGTTTACTTGGCACTAATGAATAACATGCATAGAGATCATCCAGAAGTGAATGAACAGTCTGAGCTATTTTTAGTCCAACTGAGCGATGGCAATCCTTTTGAAAAAATCCGCGTGGATCAACAAGGACACACAAAACCATGAGCTTTGCGATGATATTACTTTACTGCTAAGTACAGAAATGAGTTCTTGGGACACTTGAGAGACATGACTCATAACAATATTATAGCATTCAATAGCTTTTCGCTTGTTGTCCTTTCAAAGTGACTCCCAATCAACCACATTTTCAATGTTATGAACTTACTTTTTGGCATGAAGACACATACAGAAGCCAAATAAAAGGCTGAAATATTCTAATCATGATAGATATCATATTTGATGTTTAAATAATTTTATACTAATCCAAAATTAATATATTGAATTCAGGGTCATGCTACAAATTGTATTGTACACATCTAAACATCTTCCTCGTCATCTTCGTCAGAACTCTCATCCTCCTCGATGTCTTCTGACCCACTGACTTTTGTGGACGGGTGGTTGTCGCAGGCTCGCAGTTAACATATGTCTGTACATTTGCGACCATTTAGCAGACACTCAGATGAAGGTAACCTACAGCATCTTGTGCACTTGCCAACAAATGTAACACTGCCTAATCCATCCATCCAGTCAATCTCCAAAGTGCTCCTTCGAGTTTCTATCCATTACCAATAGGGCTTGGTGCTCCAGGATCCACTTGCATGCTTCTTTTCCACATTGTGTCTTGGAAATTAGCTCTTTGTAAATGTTTTCGTAACGAATCTTTATAAGGAGGAAGCTGGTGTGATTCAATTTCTTCTTAATGGCCGAGATTTGGAAGTATGAGGGGATTCCTACAGGAACGTTGCTGCCTTCTTAGGTCAGTTCCTTTGCTAGTAAGGGGAAAATAAAAGTCTTAAACTTCATCCGCATGAGACGCAATTTAAAGAGGTCTTCATGAAACTTGAACAGGAGTAATGTGTTTGATACTATTTGGGCATTCATTTGCAGCATATACTTTTTTAACACACAAATCACTGAAGAAAATGTTCTTCGGTATGAACTGTTTCATTCCAGAAAGGGTGATTTGTCCTCCAAGCAACTGCCTCCTTGTGATTGCCAATATACAAACTATACCAATTATCAGTCAGACACCCGAAGAAGTCTTCAGAATGTCCCTGAAATACTTGAACCATCTGAAGGGCATGGCTGGATTGTTTGTAATTAAAACATTACCATTTGTTGGCTAACGGGAGCACCAGCTCCAGAAAAGGTTTTTTCTTTGATGCAATGTAAGAAAGTTAGTTCCTGTAATGAAGTTAGTTTGTCCTTTACGCCAGCCTATAAACTTCTTACTGGTTGATATTCCCCTCCGTCTTATCTGAAGAATCTGCACGTTCCTTCTGATCCCTAACACGTTTACATTTAGTCTTAGCTTGGTGGATTCTTAATTTCACACAGTGACATTTTGCTTCTGCTACTGCTCCTGTCAAGGTCGATTGGACAAGCCTAATCGTTACCGTCATCCCCACCCACTCCCGGAAGACCCTGGGGTGTTACTCTGCATTATATGTTGTAGCTGGGTTGTGGTGTCTCTTCACACAGACTTTAAAATTAGTTTTAATAAATAAAACCAGTGTTACTTTGAACTAAAAAGGAACTGTAATAAATATACATTTACAGTTTACACATCAAACATATAACCAGTCACTTTTTGCTTATTACACGTGATTTGGAAAAACCTCGCACGTGATATTTGATCGTTCTCCATAATCAGCTGATGATATCCGACTATTTCATTTATTTCAACCACATGCAATCTGCTTACAGGTATATCAGTCACACATAAAGTTACACAATGGCGACATATAAAATTCAAAATACAAAAAGGTAATGTTGAAGATATAAAAAAAAATGAACGTCATAACTATGAAGTATCACACATAAAACATTTTTCTATAGAAATTTTTTGATGAAAAGATAAACTTTTAGTACTTTATTTGGGGTGGAAGGCATGCTACTGGACAGCTTACTCTCTACGAGTAGTGTCTTCAATAAGACATTTTCCTAAATTCCGAAGTTATTTAACATTTGGTAAACTAAGTAATTGAATTAATTTAAATGTTGAAGGTTTCTTCCAGTAATACAATATAATATATTTAGCACGTAAATCAGTATAAAATGGAAAATACAGAATGAAATCAATAAACATAACATATATTAATGGAAGCATCGGAATTTCTGATTGGCTGCATTTTAAAGTAATTCCCTTTCAGGCGCGGATGCAGGATTTCTGTAAGGGAGGTGGTCCAAATGTGATGGGTGAACTGGATAGGAAAAATGGTTAATTTTCACATCCTTCCACTCGGAAAATATATATATAAATAATTTTTGAAATACGAGGAAATGGGGGTCCGGTACACCCTCTGGATCCGCTACTGCCTTTGGTTACTTCTAACAACCAATGAGAATATATCACACTTCCCAACATATGTATTCTAACTAGACTGGTAGTTATAATTTCTGTTACATGTAATTATAATTATACATGACGGAAATCAGTCAAGTTGTTTGTACTCTGAGAAAAGATAATATAGAAACTTTATTAAGTACATTCTATACGAACAGTAAATCGGTTATGTGAAGTAAATTTGCATAACCGATCCACGAACGAAACGATCGTTCGTACAATTTGTGCGGGCCTACAGTCACTGGCCTGCAGTCACTGTGTGAGTGTATACTGGCACAGTGGTTTGAAATGTTGCTTATACATGTATTAATTTTAAGAAATTTTACCATGGTCGTCAGCAGAATTTATTTAGTTCAATAGGAGACACACAGGGGGTAGGGAGTTTAATGCCCCCTTTGTTTTTTTAAAAACGATTTTTCAGTATAAGAAGAAGAGATGAGCAGAAACGGATGTCAGTATTCTTACATGAGTCATTCTCACGGATGTCAGTATTCTTACATGAGTCATTCTCACGGATGTCAGTATTCTTATATGGGTCATTCTCACGAAGTTGTGTAATTTGGTCAGCTCAACTGAAATATTTTAAAGTTGGGCAGAAGTGTTTAATTTTCAACTTATTTTATCTGTAGGGATCTGTTGTTAGTAAAATAAGCCACAGCAGTGATGATTTATACTTTATTTTAATAAAATCACATGTTCTACCCCCAACATACAGAGGGTGTGGTCAACTCTGCAACTTGATAATCATGAAATTGGAGTTTGAACTGTGCAAATTAAAAGTACTGGAACATTTGTAAGATGAATCGTGTTCATTCAGTGGTACATTGCTAGCATTAACACTTTCCCTTGACGTTTCTCTCTTTTCCTAAATTACCATTTTGAACATAGAACATAAGTAATTTCTTGTTCAGACAAAGTGGTGATTGCTACGAATGCTATGAATTTAAAGACTGACGATTAGGACAGCGTTTGTATAACTATTACTCTATTAATCACCCCCACGCACCCACCTACCCCCCCCCACCCCACGCCAGCCCTCCCAAAACAAAAATGATGATCCGAGGTTGCGGGGTTGACAGATAGTTCCGGAGTTGACTCTTTCCTGATTTTCCTTGACAAACAATAAAATTGCTCAGAAAATAATGTTCATATCATTTTTTCTCCCAAACGATACAATGAGAATGAAAAACCGCATTCAAATATCTAGAAGAAAAACTATTTTAATTGATTATTAACTGGGTTAACAGGAAACTTTAATGAAATGTTTTACTCCAAACCTGACCCAGACTTGTTAATTTCATCCTTCGCTTTGATAACAGTACACAACTCCATGAATGCTGTCAAAACAGTTGACTGACATTACAATTACTGTTTTTATAATAGTGTTTTAGGGAACTGTATTTCCAGCTGATTGCAAAAACGTGTTGTTCGGAAAGTACTGTACCAAAAGGCGGCCACTCGCATTAGTTTTAGTCTGACTGCCGTCAGTAGCATTAATTTAGGGACGCGTTAGTTTCGTAATATTTTTTTCATGTTAGCGGAACTCTCAATCCGACCCCCCTCAGTCTACGGACCTGAAGAACAATGGATAAGAATATGTATTGTTTTAATGGAAGTAAGGAAAATAATTTGTGTTCCTTAAAGCAGGTGCGGATTTCATTACATGCGCTTTTTTGTGTTTTAGTTATAGAAAACATTTCAAAAGAGTGTACAAATTGGCACTAATCAAGCAACAACTATATATATTTTATTAACGAGAGTCTGGTGCTCAATATGTACTTTGTGGAGTTATAAAATGTGATGAACTGACGATGACAAATAATTTTAAACTCAATTACATGAAATTACACAACTTCGTGAGAATGACACATAAAGCTTTCACTTTACTATTTTATACTAACATGTTCTGGGAACATGTATGGTTATGTAAACAACCACTGAATGTATTCCAAACATTCACAACTTCATTTAAGGTAACCTGCAAAATAAATATACATATATGTACGAGAATTAATCACAAACCAGCGTGTATCACAGTTTAGTTTGTAAAACTGGGCTCACTGCCTGCAGCAGCCAAGACAAATATTTAATACCTAATATGTACATTTGTATGTGAAGCAATTGGACAGCAAATATAATTCAAGTCTGTGATAAATCAATATGGCTTTCAAATTTATAAATGGTTTTGTTCTTTCTCATTAATTTAATTAAACAAAATTTAAAAAACCATACCAACGAAAGTAATAGTATCATATATTAGCAAAACCAATAAGCTTGCTTCTATAATCTAGCTAAATGAATCAACATGCTTGTACCATTTTGCCAAACCTATCAGCTTACCAGTATGAGCAGTGGTGTTGAAAGACCATTCATGCAGGGTAATGAAGACCGGTTTTCTCTCTTAAATGGTCAAAGTATGCTGTAGCTAAAAAGTTAACATTGTTGGTCCTATGTGGGGTTTTCTGCAAATCTTAATCAGTTCATAAACATATAATTATAAACCAATGGGGGCCATCTTTCCATATGTAAAACTGGTACTGTGATTTAAAATATCATTAAAAAAAAACAGTCTACTGAAGGTAAAAATTGTTCTCTATCTTACACTGTACGTTACAGAATGATATAAATATTAGTGAAATATTTTTTAAATACACTATTTCTTCAGACATAATCAAAGACTCCTGACCCTTTTGCACTACTCTTTTCTAACAAATACATAAAATCTACTATATGTTTAGCCTTTAAAATTTATGCTTCACAATGCACAAGTAATTTCTAAGAAAAGTCATACAGAATAAAATGAGTGAATTTTAAAAATAAAATTCTAAGTCATTTTTACACAATAATACTTGTGATCTTTGGGACAATACCATCAAAACAGCATGAGGGACTGTTCCATAAGGCAATTTAGTTAGCTACAACTTCTGTAACTTAAGATAAAATATAACAAGTGTCACACAAAGACTTAACAAGTGTAAGATTGGTATATAATGTTTCTCCTGGAAAAGGTTAAAACCACAGATTTTGAAGAACTAGTACTATGATCACTTTAAGGAACACAGGACATTTATATAAATTTGTTTTTAAACGAACTGTAGGCACCAAAGATAGAGCCTTTTTTAATGTTATAAAACACCATTTAAATGTCATGCTTAGAACAACAATTTGCAACAACAGTCATAGTATGGGCTGTCCTATTTGTGGAAAATTGCATATAAAAGATCCTTGTTGCTAATCAAAAAGAATACCATATGTGGTGACAGCAGGTGTGTTTTTTACACACACTGTATGTTTAACACCTAACAGTAACTGATTAACCAATGTGATGGGTGTCATTAAACAAACATTACTTTGTAAGCATGACATTTTAATATTTATAAAAAAACAAATAATGCTATAATTATAATAATATTAACAACAAAAAATGTGTTACAATGTTTAAAACTGATGGCAGTCATGATGTGCTAGATACAGTGTCAGGCCAAAGGATTTCAAATTTCATGGGAAACACGTTTTCAGCTCAGTGCTTTTAGATCATTGGAATCCATCGGAAACTGTTTTTCTGTAATCCAAAATAATGCTGCATTGGTACGAAAACCATGGGAAATGAAATTTCGGTTGCCTGATTTTGACGACATGGTACCAATATGCTACCGGTAACAATTGTTACCCAGAAATCCTATGGGCTTAACGTCTTTAATGCAATCACATGATTAATTAGTTAATGCAATCACATGATTAATTAGTTATATAGATAATACAGATCACTTCATTTTCTAATAGAAATATGTGACACTTCTTTTCTTATTCATAGCTGCCTCTATCTTGTATAAAATAATCACAAATGTTCGTATCATTTCCTGATGTGACACCTCGTACATGCTCAGTCCCAAATATTCATCCAGTCTTCTGGTGTTTTGCTCTGGTAGTCACAACTGGCCAAGTGTTTAGGTGCAACATCTAAATGTATATTTCACCTTCCACTTCATCATATACCTACATGATAAAAAATACATATCCAGGTTATATTTCACCTTCCACTTCATTATATATACCTACATGATAAAAAATACATATCCAGGTTATATTTCACCTTCCACTTCATCATATATCTACATGATAAAAAATACATATCCAGCTTATATTTCTGATATTTGACATGCTCAAGGCACCTACATTTGAAAATTTAGTGTTATTTCACAAATAAATTTTCAGTTTTACTTCAAAAACTTTAAGCTACATTAAAATAATAAAATATTAATACAGCATGTTCGTCAAATGAACGCATCAGTTTATGTGTTTATATAATAAAAGGTTGGGTAATGTTTGCATCATGATTGGGAATTTTGTACAACTTATACAACTCCTTAGTGAGGAATGGTGCCAAATATTGGATTGTAGTGACACAGATAATAAAACCTGTATATATACACAGTGACACAGTACACAGTGACACAGGTAATAAAACCTGTATATATACACACAGTGACACAGTACACACAGTGACAGGTAATAAACATCTATATATTCACACACAATACACACAGTGACACAGGTAATAAAACCTGTATATATATACATAAACACTGACTCACGTAATACAACCTGTATATACACACACAGTGACACAGTACACACACAGTGACACAGTATACACACAGTGACACAGGTAATAAAACCTGTATACACACACACAGTGACACAGTATACACACAGTGACACAGGTAATAAAACCTGTATATACACACACAGTGACACAGTATACACACAGTGACACAGGTAATAAAACCTGTATATACACACACTGTGACACAGGTAATAAAACCTGTATATACACACAGTCACACAGGTAATAAAACCTGTATATACACACACACACAGTGACAAAGGTAATAAAACCTGTATATACAGAGAAACAGTACACACAGTGTATACACACTGTGACACAGGTAATAAAAGTCTATATATTCACACACAGTTATTGTTAGTTTGTTAGTTTAACGACCCCCCAGCACAAAAAAATAAACATCGGCTATTGGGAGTCAAACATTGGTGAAAAGATAAAAATTAAATAAAAATCAGTGTAAAAGTATTCACACACAGTGACACAGGTAATAAAAGTATATATATATACACACATAGTGACACAGTACACACACAATGACATAGGTAAAAAAAACCTGTATATAGACATACAGGTAATAAAACCGGGGCACAATTCTTAGTCGCTTGATTCACTTAAACTATCCATGTCACTTCGTAAATTTTCATTTGATAAATGAAGGCATCTGTCATCTGTGACGTCACAGGCTAGCTCATCCATTGTTACCAGTTTGAGGCAGACATCAGAGATCAGCAAGTAAACAACTCCAATGAAGACTCTCATGCATTTAAATGAGTCTGTAATGGTAACACAGTATTTGCATATTGTGATTTATGTTGGCAAACAAATTTATTATGCCCTATACCTGGTTTGCTGTCCAGATTCCTTTAAATATGTTCCCAGACACAAGCTTTTATTTTATCTAATTCTTGGTCTTACCTTGGTAAAGGTATGATCCTGCAACTGGCTGGCTGTCCATCTCTGAGCTGGCTCATGTTGAAAACAGTGTGATAAAAAGTCCTTCCCTTCTGAGCTAAGGCATTCTGGGATGCATGGAGTTCCTCCCATACCAACCTTAAACATTATCTGGTAGTTGTTTTCTGCATCATGCCATGGTCTCTGTAACATTAAGTAGCACATCTCAAACTGTTTCATATTACATTCTAACAAATGTGAAAATATACTGAGTTCCATTTCAAATAAATATAGAGTGGACTCTATCATAAGCCTACCATGGTTTCAGTAACACAAACAATCAATTTATATCTCTATTTCATATTACATTAAAAAAAGAAATATAATATACTGAACACCATTTAAAATAAATATCAGTTAATAGGGATAAAACAAGACACCATTTTTCTGTAGATGTATTGTAGTAATATTTGGAGGTGTCTTCCAAACTAGCATAAAAATATCTTGTATATTACTGACCAATGATTAAAAGATAAATTTAATAACAAAGTCAGTTAATGAGAGATTGGAAAAAAATTGCAGTGTTTTCTGACCAGAAGAGGCATTACAGTATGAATTTTTTTTTCAGCCAATCAGCTGTTGGGGTGTTTGGATCAGTCCACTTTCTGGGAAGAAAGAGGTAAATATGTCAGAGGTCAGGCTAAGTTAAAAGAAGTATGTGTTTTATTGCTCATGTCATTAAGGTTGCTAAATTATGCAAAAATATTAATTTAAAGGTACTTAACACAAAATCTATTTCTCTACATCATTGCATACCTTTCCTGTGACCATCTCGACGACGACACATCCTAAACTCCAAATATCTGCTGCCCGACCATGACCATCCTTGTCATTCTGGGTGATCACTTCAGGTGCCATGTATGCTGCAACATCACAGAAATCATCAAACTTCACCACATATTATTAACTCTTTTATGACATCACCACTTAATGTTAAAAAATAGTAATAATCAGTTTGTAATCTGACAGATTCGTAAACATTGTAAACTATAATTTGTTTAGCTGGCAGTTATAGATTTTTAGAAACAATTTTAGTTTTAATCTTAAAGACAGACTTAAATATATACAATTGATGTGGCTGCACCCAAAGTAACATCAGTCAAACTGAGGACAGATAAAAACTTATTTGTCATTTATTATCAATCAACTATTTTACAACTTTAATAATTGGTTTATTTTTAAAGATATAATTCTTACCGTATATGCAAAAAATTTGTGAATAAAATATAATATGAAAATCGCAAACATGCTGATAGTGCTGTGAATTCAATTTCGCATGAACTTAATTCCAGTTTGGCTGTGAACATGGGACCATAATACATTCAACATATCATCTTGTACATCAAATTCATCAAAGGGTATGCAGAACATTAGCATAACATATTAGTGTTATGTCATGTACAATCATAAGGGTACATCTCTGGCAGTAGTACCAAGTTACTGGAAGGTCACATGATAAGCAACATTTGGTACTAATCTGGATTCAGTTTTATTTTTACAAAGATTATATTTAATTATTAAAACAAAAATATGTAAAATGTTTTTAGCCACTAAAATATATGCGTACAGGGTATATTTTAAAATTCTTGCGTAAGTGTCAGGAGACAATTTAATGTATTATTAAATAAATGTTATTTATTCAAAGTTATCATAAACTATGATATTTATTGAAGACCACTGGTCAATGATTTTACCCATAGTTCCAGCCAAGTTATTGATTTCACCCAACATTGTGGTATGATCCTTCAGTTTCACGGAGCAACCAAAGTCACCAAGTTTGACCTTGCCGTTTGAAGTGATGAAAATATTAGCACCTAAAAAAAAAGAAGCTTTAAATAAATGAGCCATTTTTCTCAAAAAAGATTTTTAAAATGTGTACCTTTTATATAAATATTATATTAATAATATTAAAAGTACATATCAAGAGGATTTATATAGAGTTAATTTTCAAATATTGGATTATTATAGAACATGCAGTTATAAAATATTTAATAAATTTAAAGATTTTTTGCCAATCTGTCATGACAACCTCTACAAGCCAAAACCAGTTGTTGAGGTTTTAACATAGTGAAAAGACAATCGAATACTAGTTGTGACAGTAGTGTGTTGAGGTTTTAACATAGTGAGAAGACAATCGAATACCAGTTGTGACAGTAGTGTGTTGAGGTTTTTGCATAGAGAGAAGAAAATCGAATACCTTTAATATCTCTGTGTATAATACTGTTCTCGTGTAAATGCTGAACTGCTATGAGAATCTCTTTGGTGTAGCGTCGGCTCACACTTTCTGGTAGTCCGATCTTAGCTGCTTCTTCTATAGTTCCCCGATCGCAGTACTCCATAAATATTAGCATTTCATCTTTGTGCACCTCTATCCCATAATACTTGACCAAGTTAGGGTGCTGAATTCCTTCAAAGTTCTTTATCTCATCAGCAATCTCTCGAAAAGCTTGTTGATCATTTGGTTGGATTTTCATCTGAATAAATACAAACCAAGGATTTTTTCCACTATGCAGGCCGACAGATAAGGAAAATAAATAAATGCTCAATTTATCCAGGTGCTTTCCTGCATTTATATGGAGAAATCTATTTTAAAATATTTAATGTACATTAAAGAATTTAAATTTAATTGCTGTCTTGTCAGTTTAGTACAGCATTCCCACAGAAATGAATACTGAAAACCTGGAATGAACAGGTGCTGTCCAGTATGTCTGTGCCATTTAATGTTTTATTATCACTATAAATAAAGAGTAACAATGCAAACCTCCTTCATTGCCATCAGTTCACCAGTCTCCACATTTACTGCAGTATACACTTTTCCAAACTGACCTTCACCTGAAATAAAACAAAAACTGCCTTGCACTTTAATTCATAATCCAGAATATGTCCTTCCTGGTTCATACAAAAAAGTTGAAACAATAATTAAAGCTGCAATCTTTACTCTCCATTTTAAAGTGTCTTATTTAAATACAAACAATAATTGTATGACACTTCCCTATCAACAAATGAAGAGCTTATTTGCAAAGGGCTTACAGACCATTTAACAATTTAAAAGAAAACATCAATAAATCGAACATAACATAATGTCTTTTACACTAACAATGAACATTCACTGGTTCGTCACTGATGTCTGTATGCTGTTTTGAAACTCATTAGATTTGTCATCTTGAAGTAAGAGTTAAACACTATTAGTCTGTGCATTAAACTCAGTTTTGGTAAAAATTAATCTAAGCCGTTTGGCAATTGAGCTCTTCAAAATGTATAGCCATTTTTCAACATGGATAGTGCTAACAGGTTAACTGCTGCTAACATCATATATATAAATGAGAAAATAGTCTTACTTCCAGTGTTAATGCTGGGCTTGCACTGTTGTCTGCCAATTGCAAATATTAAAAAATACTTGCAAAAGAATTTACAATTTGGAAAAAACATTTCAATTTCAATAACCCAATGAAAAACTGAGAATGTTTGTCATAAAATGCTTTAAATTAAAAAGAATGAATGAATGCAAAATTTCCAACAATACAAGTTTCTCACCAATTTTAATACCACGTTGCCATCTGAAATTGACACGTCTTACACTGATATGATGGTCAATCTCACGTCCACGCTCTGTGACTCGACCGATTATGTGCTTCTCCCGTAGCTTGTTGTTCCGATGCTGCTCCAGTCTGTCTATTGCTCTCTGAATCCGATCGCCATGTGAGAGTGGCTCACCAGACAACGCTGACAAAATAATCATCTATTTATTTTAATATCTCATATAAGTAAAATGGAAATATGCACACTGTTTATTCAACAAGAAGTCTTTTATGTGCATTTTCTAAGAGACAGAAAAGAACATACCACCAACCCAATTTAACCTGTCAATACCACTGAATGAAAAGGAACATATCCTAGTAAGTTTGAAATAAGCAAAATACAAACATTTGTCTACAGACACAAATAAAACTTTTGAAGAAAAAATAAAATAAAAATACAGTATATTTGAGTCAGCTATGAAAATTTTATAACAATACCATAATTATATTCAGAACTCAGACATTTTAGAAAATTATTTCTATACTCAAACGTGATACATCGCACATTCAAACGTGATACATCGCACACTCAAACGTTATACATCGCACACTCAAACGTGATACATCGCACTCAAATGTGATACATCGCACATTCAAACGTGATGCATCGCACATTCAAACGTGATACATCGCACATTCAAATGTGATACATCGCACAATCAAACGTGATACATTGCACATTCAAACGTGATACATCGCACATTCAAATGTGATACATCGCACATTCAAATGTGATACATTGCACATTCAAACGTGATACATCACACATTCAAAAGTAACTGCTTTTTCAAAATACGAGTGTCCAATACACAGATGTTGTTAATACCAGACTAAGATTATTAATAACAGCTCCATTCAGCTGCCTTTATTACTTACAGACAGACAAGCTTGGATATGGAGTAGATGAAGATACACCTGATGTCACTAGAGGTGGCTTACTGCTGGCTACTATTTTATAGCAATACTATAATATACTTACAGACATCAGCAGAGCTTGGATATGGAGTAGATGAAGATAAACCTGATGTCACTAGAGGTGGCTTACTGCTGGCTACTATTTTATAACAATACTATAATATACTTACAGACATCAGCAGAGCTTGGTGTTCCTGGTGTGGAAGGTGTAGACAAGCCTGATGTTATGGGTGGTGGCTTACTGCTGGCTACTATTGTATAGCAATACCATGATAATATACTTACAGACATCAGCAGAACTCGGTGTTCCTGGTGTGGAAGGTGTAGACAAGCCTGATGTTATGGGTGTTGGCTCACTGCTTGCAGATCGACTAGAGATGGATCTGGTCATGCGTGTTTGTTCTGGCCAGGACACGAGACGCTGCATGTTGTGACGACTGTTGTGGCTCAGATCAACCATGCTGCTGCCTTTAAGAAGAGGAACTCCAGCTGCAATCACAAATACGTTCAGTTGACATTACTTCATTGCAAATTGTTGGCTATACAAACCATTAATGTCAACGATGCATTCCACCAAACCAAATCCAACAAATGACCGTACTAAGTGGCTATAACTGTTATATGCTTCATTTTAATAATTGATTTAAATATTTTAAAAACCCAGAAAAGGATGTTTTGTTATTAGTTATGATATAACAGAAAGCATCAGTGACAACCCTAATTCCTATACTGACACACTACTGTGATAGTGACCATAATTCCAGTTAAAATAATCAATTCTCTTTTTTTCCTTCCATTTTATAAAACACATTGGAATATTTTACCAATTTTTACTTTTTATTATCTTTTTCAGTCTTATTTGAAAGGGCCTTGATTTTTAAATCCAGATTAATAAATATTTGTCTCCCACCTACACATGCAAATGTTTTGTTTCTGGTACTCTGCACATACCATGGGTGGGACTACTTGAAGCACTGCGGTCCACAGATCCAATCACGTGTGTCAGGCAGTCATTGATGCTCTGTTTGAGATCCTACAATACAAACAGTTAATACTAAAATTATGCTTTCATCACATCATAATACACATGGTGTATTAAAGATTGCTTTCAAATTACTTGATAAGAAATCATTTTTAAATTAGCAGTATAATGTTTTAATTTCAAATCACGAAAAACGTTGATTTATTTGTAAAAAGAAGTGTTTAATATTATTTAATTTCAGATAAGAAGTGTATAAATGATAAAATAATAAATACAATGACAGAATGGTTTTTCATTTCAGTCTGATTCACCAATAGAAATTTTATCAAATGAATAAAATAAATGTAATATTTTACTTCAATCACAATATTTATTGCATTTGTTTTTGTTACCTGAAACTCATCTTCTGTAAGTAAGGCTAGAATTCTTGGTTCACATGCTACCGTCAAAAAATCAAAACCTTGGTTGGCCCATCTAAAATACAATTTAAAAAAAATACTTGTTAAATACAGCATTAATTTATAAAACTGAATGTATTTGTAACTGATCAGACATAACTATACTTTATAATTTAAAAAAAATACTTGTTAAATACAGCATTAATTTATAAAACTGAATGTATTTGTAACTGATCAGACATAACTA
>JAULBS010073752.1:0-20821 GCA_032355785.1 Symmetromphalus regularis | reverse complement strand
TCATACTGCAGCCATTACAGAGTGGACATCAACCATCAGTGTTAAACATTTAGTGGTTTTCTCAGTTTTGATCATACCGCAGTCATTACGTAGTGGACATCAGCCATCAGTGTTAAACATTTAGTGGTTTTCTCAGTTTTGATCATATCGCAGCCATTACAAAGTGAACAACAACCATTGTTGTTAAACATTTAACGGTTTTCTCAGTTTTGATCATACTGCAGCCATTACAGAGTGGACATCAACCATCAGTGTTAAACATTTAGTGGTTTTCTCAGTTTTGATCATACTGCAGCCATTACATAGTGGACATCAGCCATCAGTGTTAAACATTTAGTGGACAAACATTTCAAATGTCTGCATGAATAATTAACTCTGACAAAATGCCGTTGGAATATTCATCACCATATACTAACCCACACACATAAACCCCCTTTGTACACACGTAAACCTGCTTTGTACACATCTTTATTAGAGCTGACTATAAATCTACTTGAATACCCAAAATTAAATTATTTTTAATTAACTGAACAATATTTATCAAAATTTCTGCTGAAAGTTACTGAAAAACATTGTAACATCATTTAGAAGGCATTCTATTTTTTCAAGAATTTAAACAAACAAGCTCCTAAATGCATATTAAATTAGTGTCATACCCCTCAATCCTAATTAAAAGCTGAATGTTTTTAATATTTCTGTAAAAATATCAGTTTTGTTGAATTAAGGAGTGAGCCCCAGAGATAGAACATCAGACTCTCAAGCTGAAGATAGGGGTTCAAAATCCATTGGAGGCAGGCTTTCACTTGACTTGTCAAAATTACCAAATATTTGACATCCAATAGTTGATGATTAATAAATCAGTGTGCTCTAGAGGTGTCATTAAACAAACAAAACAAAATGAATAAACAAGGGTGTTGTTAGAGAAGCAAATTCTTTCTTTCTTTCTTTTAAATTATCATTAAAGGATGATAGCGTGTCTGCCTGTTAACCAGTTTGGGCTATTTTCCGTTCTAGTCAATGGTCCACAACTGGTTCATCACAATGCTGTCATGTCTGTGGCACTGGGCATATAAAAGATCCCTTGCTGCTATCAGCAAGAGTAGCCTATGTGGTGGCAGCGGATTTCCTCTAAATAAATATGTCAGAATAACCATATGTTTGACGTCCAATAGCCAATGATAAGATAAAAATCAATGTGCTCTAGAGGTGTCATTAAATAAAACAAACTTTACTTTGCTTGAAACTGTTATATATTATTATTTAATCTTTCAGGACACCAATATGATTGACTGGATTCCACGAAATGAAATTGTAATAAAGGAAAGATTTTAAAGAGCTATATTTTCCACAAACTTCAGACGAGGTATATTCTCTACACTGATGTCACGTACAAACAAAACAAGGCAAGATGTTTTCTGAAGACGTGGTTGATATAAAACAAGAGCCTCCAGACAAAATGGATGAGGATTTGCGATCTATTTTGAACAATGATGTACAGTTGGTGGAAGTCGATCACGACCGTAAAAACATTTCCAACATAATCCCATCAGAAGTCACCAATCTGCTTTCAGATGAGAACAAATCAGAGAAATCTGTTAATCATAAGAAAGAGAAAACTGTTGAAAAGAAAACAAATGGCAACGATCTAAAAGCTAATCTGAAATGCAAGTTTACTTTCTGTAATTTCCGTGCAAGGAAAATCTTGGAGTTAGAACGCCATGAAGCTAAACACAGCATCCCCGGGAGTTACTATGAATGTAAGTTTTGTAAATTCATGACACCGGTCTACCAGAAATTACAAGAGCATGAAGCAAAACACACAAACACAAAACCATTTAAATGTAGGAAGTGTTCATATCGCAGCCGTTACCGAGCAGACATCTACCACCACAGTGCTAAACACTTAGTGGACAAAAAATTCAAATGTCCGCACGAAGGATGTAACTTTCTGACAAAATGGCGTCGGAATATTCATCACCATGTACTAACACACACAGACGACAGACCACATGAATGTAAGATTTGTGATTACAAGTTCAAGCGAGTTCAAGATTTGAAATATCACCTGTACCGCCACAATGACGTTAAACCCATTTCATGTGACCAGTGTGACTTCCGCTGCAAGACTAACTATGAACTTGGCTGTCACAAGCTCAAACATTCGTCAGTTCGCAACTACCCCTGCACGTTCCCTGGATGTTCCCAGAGAACCAAAACCAAGTCAGATCTAACCAAACACATGAAAACTCACAGCAAAGTAAGTTTTACAATGTATGTTTTATTACTAACAAGATGAAGACAGATCTAACCAAACACATGAAAACTCATAACAAATTAAGTTTCACAATGTATGTTTTATTACTAACAAGATGAAGACAGATCTAACCAAACACATGAAAAATCATAGCAAAGTAAGTTTCACAATGTATGTTTTATTACTAACAAGATGAAGACAGATCTAACCAAACACATGAAAACTCATAGCAAAGTAAGTTTCACAATGTATGTTTTATTACTAACAGTAACAAGACCAAGACAGATTTAATGAAACACATGAAAACTCATAGCAAAGTAAGTTTCACAATGTATGTTTTATTACTAACAAGACCAAGACAGATCTAACCAAACACATGAAAACTTATAGCAAAGTAAGTTTCACAATGTTTATTTTATTACTAACAAGACCAAAACAGATTTAACCAAACATGTGAAAACTCATAGCAAAGTAAGTTTCACAATGTATATTTTATTAATAACAAGACCAAGTCAGATTTAACCAAACACATGAAAACTCATAGCAATGTCTCATAGCAAAGGCATAATTTATAATTTGTCCTGGAAATACTAAAGCTCTGGGAATCCCAATGGATTCTGGTAAAATTTTACAAAATATGAGGCCTGTTGTGTGTATGTGTGTACATATAACATCTAATAACCACTAAATAAATGGTGTACTGGAGTGTTGTTATACAGTCCTTATGTTTTGTAAAACAAAAAGTTAACTAAAACAATCTTAGTCTTGTTAGTAATAAACAATTTTGTATTGCTCATAAATGGGTTATGAAACTTCATTTCTCTGAGATCTATGCTGACCCGGGAGGGTGGTGGGTGGGGTGGGGTGTTGGTGGATGCAGGTGGGCCAGTTGGCATGGACCTATGATTTTGAGGTGGCCTACCTCCTCTGGTATTTAGCAGTCTGAAATGGGGGCCTACATTTCCCATTTGGCCCGCACCTACATGTACTACCTAGCTTTGCTCAGGCCTAGGTCTCTGTTTGAGTAGTATTTTGCAATATGAGACATCTGATGTCTTTTGTTTATTTTCAGGTTCGAGATCATCTGTGTCCAATGTGTGGGAAAGGTTTTCACATGAGAAACAGTCTGACAAAACACATAGAGCGGCACCAGGACGTACGGAACTACCAGTGTGCTTTGTGTAACAAAGCCTTCAAAACCAAGGCAACACTGCGAGCACACATGCAGGTACACAGTGGCATCAAACCCTGGACTTGCAACATTTGCTCGCGTGACTTCCTCAACAAGTGGAATATGATGAAACACAAAGAGACTCATGGAGAAAACCGGCCATTCAAATGTCCGATCTGTCCGTATGGAGCAAGAGTTGGAGAGCATCTTCTGGCTCATATTGGAACAATGCATGGTAAAAGTTTTGCGTATTATTGCGAAATTTGTAAGAAGCCATGGAAGAGATTCAGCCAGTTACAGATCCACATGAAGCGAATGCACAAAGGAGCTCTTCAGACAAGTTTTGGAAGCAGCATGAAGATGGATATAAAGCTGGAGCCGGGTTTGGATGGTGACATAGCAACAGGTTGTGACTTGATCAGTGTCAAAAAGATTGATCCAACCAACCCACAGCAGTTTAACCACAAGCGTGGAAGACCTCCCAAAATAAAGAAGGAACCACTTGAAGAAGTTAGCATGGGTGAAGGTGAAGGTCATCGGGATCCTGTTTTGGATGTTGTTAAAGCCATTGCTTCTCATCGGATTGTACCTACACCCACTCCAACTGATCCGCTGTCAGTTCAGACTAAACATGAAATCCCAACTGATATTGGTCCTGCTAAGATTGTTTCTTTTGGTGAATTCCGCTTGCCATTAGCAACTAAAGGATTCCCTTTCAACTATGACAAAAATGGAAAGAAACCTAATTCATGGTTTATGAATCCAGAAAACATGCATGGGAAGGCAGCAGATAAACAGCAAGCATATCTGGAAAAAAAGGAAAGGGATTTTGAGAGAAAGTATGGACGAAAGTTGGGTTGGCGTAGATTTAGGTTGCGAAACAAACCCAAACCAGGAGTTTCCTTCACCAAAGTTTCAAATAGGGAAAAAGATGTTTCAAGTTGCATCAAGGAAGAAACTGACAGCACATCACATCACAGTACAAAGAAATTAGAAGCTTTTGAAAATAGTGACAGTAAACAAGAGGGAAAATATAATGTAAATGGGAAAACAACAAAAAGAAAACAAGATCCAATGGAGCTGCTCATAGAAGGTCGGAAGAAGTTAATCTTGATGCGGAAGATTAAGAGGCGACAAAAACGCTGGAAGCAGCGTATGGCAGAAATAATGTCAGATGAACACTGTGGTACTGAAGGATTAAGAGAATCTGATGATCACAAAGATCGCCATATTTCAGATGAAAACCAACAGTCAGCGGTCAAACTGGACGAGAGTTCGGATCAAGATGATGACATTCCGCTAAGTAGATTAAAAACCATTGAGGATCTGGATGACATTCCTCTAAGCTTACTCAGAAGAAAGGCACCAGAGAATGGAAATATTGTGACAAAAGGAAGCCGGGATCAGAAACCACTGACCTATTCAACTTTTTCAACTTTATTGGAAGGTAGGCTGTTAAAACAACCACCAAAACCAAGAAAAAATAAAAGACAGTTGCAAAATTCTGTTACCCATAAAAGAAAAATTGGTGAAAAGACACGTAAAAGAAAAATTGATGAAAAGACCAAGAAAATAAAGCTATGTCACGATGTATCTGCAGTTCTAGAGACAAATTTTTATAGTGGAAGTGTCAGAATTCTGAGTAAAACATTGGAGATCACATCACAATTAAATCAAAGTGAAAATGAGAAGAATGAAGTGTACAAGAACGTGTTGAGCTCACCTTCAACAAACCAGTCCGATGGTAACTTGTCATCAAATGAGTCTCTTTTAAAACTGAAAGGAAACAAAATTGAAAACATAGTCGCAAAGTTGAAAGCAAAGAAGTTTGGTTCTGAATTTCAAAATATGGGAACATCGACTGAAGAGAATACACCAGGAAGGAAAAAAGCTGGAAGGCCAAAAGGTTCTAAAAACAAAGTAAGAATGAACCATGATCTTGAAAATGAATCTCATTCTACTGTAAGCCAGAAGTCTAGCTTGGTTAATGTGAGTAAACAGAGCCTCCAAGTTCAAAAGAAATCAAGAAGAGGAAGACCAAAAGGTTCAAAGAATAAGATCAAAATTGATCCAGCCAAAACTGATCAGGCAAAAATTTATCCAGGCAAAACTTATCAGGCAAAACGTGATCCAGCCAAAACTAATAAAGTAAAAAGTGACTATGTCATAACAGATAAAGTTGAAACTAATGAGACAAAAACAGATCACAACAAAACTGACCATACAAAAACTAATTTGGAAAGAAGTGAACAAATCAAAACTGTTGAAGTAAAAGCACTTGGTGGTGATAAGCCTGTATCTTCAATAGCTGAACAGCACAGTGTACTGAAACATATGTTACAGAATGTTGGGGGCAGTTCAAGGATTACAGAGATACCCACACTGATATTAAATGGATATGTTAAACCTGAAGAAACAAAATGTGTTCAGAAGCAGATAAATGGTGGAGGATCTAGTTCTGTTCTGGAGGGAAAGGATGGACAACCCAGCATGTATCATAGTAAGCCTTGGAAGTTGGTAAAGCCAAAAGGTTTAACAAAGAGTGAAAATAAAAATGAATTTTTACCAAAAACAACCCAGAAAGCAATTTTTAAAACATTGAAATGTCATGATTCTGAAATTAAATCAACATTGGTAAGAGGAAAAGTTTGTAAAGTTGTCCTCGATAAGTTTTGGGATTTATCCAAGAAAATTAATAAACCATACAATAAGGGATTAAACTCCAAACAGTGTTCACAAAATACTAAAACTAAAATTCACAAATGTAGAAATGCTCCTTTTAAAGCAGAAACACCAAAGCGGTCAAAGTCTGGAAAATGTAAAGAATCCATCAACTTTCAGCTAAAGAATAAACTACTTGACAAAATTGCCAAACAGCAGAATATTGCAAAGATGTCTAACGATGCAGATGCAGTTCTTTGTGTTCAAGAACCAAACAGCAGTTCAGTCAGTGTTTCTCCAAATCATCATTCCATTCCAATAAGAAAAGTTGGGAGGCCAAAAAGTTCTACAAAAAAGATGTTGAAGGATACAAAAATAGATTTTTGTGTACCTGAACAAAACCACAGTTTGGTTAGTGTTTCTCGAAATCGTGATTCCATTCCAATAAGGAAAGTTGGAAGACCAAAAAGCTCTACAAAAAAGATGTTGAAGGATACAAAAATAGATTTTTATGTACCTAAACAAAACCACAGTTTGGTCAGTGTTTCTGAGAATCAAATACCAAAAAGGAAAGTTGGCAGACCAAAAAAGATTGCATCAAAAAAGGTGAATTCAAAACAAGGGAATAAAGCAGTAACTAAGCAAAAACGTAAGGTACATACAAAAGCAGAAGACAATGGCAACACAAAAAAGATTATTTCAACCAAGAAACTACAAACCATTCAAAAGGTAAAACTCCCTAAATTAAAGTACCAAAAGAATTTTAAAAATAGAACAGGAATCAACAAACTACAGAATGGAAATAAAAAGGTCAAGAAAGGTTTAAAAATGAAGTTCATCAAAGATAATAAACAAGTTTCAATGTTGAAAAGGAAGAAATTTGTTTGTGCACTTGGTAATGTTGAGTCGAGAAGAAAGAACACAAAGAAACCATCTGAATACAAACAAGTATGGTATATAGACATAGAAAGAGATAACATGGATGAAACAGCAGCAAACATGACACTAGCTAAGTCGGAACCATCGGATATTTTCATGCATACAGTTCCTCAAACCAGTCTTCAAACCAACAAATCACTGTTTTCATCTGAAATTATAACAGAAGATAATATTTCTAATATTAACAAATCTAAGCTCAAACAAAATCTTATAAAACTTGAACCTAGTCTGTCAGTATCTGAGTATGCATCATCTGTGCCATATACTTTGAAAAGTGAGATCTCTGAGAACTTCGGTATTTACCTGGAGCATGCCAAAGCATGGGGTGTGGGACAAGCATCAGCCAACCTCCAACAAGATGGTTCTACTTCTATTCAAATCAAAGATGAACTACTTGTTGATGAAGCTAATTCTAGTCACTTAAGCTTTCCATGTAGACTTCAAGTTGAGGATCATATGCAGTCTGATATTTGTAATGTACATTGTGGAACAGATACTAACGTTGAACCTGTTATTGGTAATGTACATTGTGGAACAGATACTAATGTTGAACCTGTTATTGGTAATGTACATTGTGGAACTGATACTAATGCTGAAACTGATATTTGTAATATAGATTGTGAAACTGATACTAATGCTGAAACTGCTTTAGAGGCAGCTGTCTCAATACCAACGCCATCTTTTAACCCTAGCATGTCTGATAGCAGCTCCCAGGACATAGATGTTACTGCTACTCTCTTCATGATTCCACCAAACTGCATATCTGCAAATGAAGACCCGAGTGGTCTAGTTGAAGTCCACAATGATCTAATCGAAGTTCCAGACTTTGAGGCATCTTCTGACAATGTTCATCTTATGACAAGTGAAATGACATGTACAAATGATGATCCATTTAGCAAACCAAACACCAAGATGACAAATGATAGCAGTGGTCTTCTTGGATTGTCTTATTCAAATTCTAAAATTGCAAACATTAAAAGTAATAGCTCTATTTTAAGTTGCTTAAACAATCAAATGAAAAATATGGAAAGCAATGATCCTATTTTGGGTTATTCAGACTACTTTCAAATGGCAAATACAGAAAGTAATCATATTGTCTCAAGTCTTTCAAATTCTGAAATAACAAAAGTGGGAAAAAATATTCTTGTGTCAAGTGTTTCAGACTCTCCAACTGAAACTGCTGGTCATTTCCCAAGTAATATGAATTCTGAAATGACAAATATTGAACATTATGATCCTTTTTTGAGTGATCCAGATGAAAGTAGTAGTCTTATGGTACAACCAAACTCTGAAATGGAAAATAATGGTCTTGTTTCAAGTGATTTATCCTGTGGATTAACAAAGATAGAAAGTAGTTCTCCAGTCCTGGGAAGTCTGAACACTTTGATAGCAGACATAAAACATGATGGTCTTAGTCAGCTGAGCCCACAAATTAAAAATGATGACCTTGTCCTGAGCGTAACAAAATGTGTTAAAGAAGATAAAATTAACTATTGTTTTAACAAGCCTATTTCAAACTGTGTTCAAACAAGTGACAACCAAGTTGTTATTGGTTCAGATTATGAGATGGAAAACAGTGAATTTATTGTTACACAAAGAAAGTCTGAAAAGGCAACTGTAGAAAATGATTACAGTGCAACTGGTTTCGATCATGATGATAAAGTCCAAAAAGACCATCATAGTATAATTGCTTTGTATTCTCAAGTGGTAGATAACTACAGTGGTTTTGTCACCAAACCTTCAAACATAGAACATAGTGATATTTCAGACCATGTTGTCATTGCTTCAAATCTAGGTGTCATTGCTTCAGGCCATGGTGTCATTGCTTCAGACCATGGTGTCATTGCTTCAGACCATGGTGTCATTGCTTCAGACCATGGTGTCATTGCTTCAGATCATGGTGTCATTGGTTCAGACCATGGTGTCATTGCTTCAGACCATGGTGTCATTGCTTCAGAAAATGGTGTAATTGCTTCAGATCATGGTGTCATTGGTTCAGAACATGGTGTCATTGCTTCAGATCATGGTGTCATTGCTTCAGATCATTGTGTCATTGCTTCAGACCATGGTGTCATTGCTTCAGATCATTGTGTCATTGCTTCAGACCATGAATTAGATGATGAACTATTTTTGCAGACATCTCAGTTTCATTCTGTTGGTGATATGTCTTTTAAAGTTGTACTTGCAGATTCTGACATAGAACAGGATTTAATAAGTGATACGGGAAAGTGCAAATCCAGTGCTATAGAAAATGATGCGGTTATGTTTAAATCCAGCCTAATTAAGACCGAGATGGGATCTTTACCAGAGAAGTCTGTGACAATGAAAACATCACATAGTGTAAATTGTGGGAATTACAGTTTTGACACATCACAGGCTGTAAATTGTGGAAATTACAGTTTCAGTGTGGAAGAGGCTGGGAGTCTGGATGGGAGTGGTTGTGTTTTGAGGGGTAATGAAGATGCTGATCATGCAGAAGCAAGTGACAGATGGACTGAAATGTTTCATATGGTACTAGCAGACCGAGACACTTGTACAATACCTGATGATTGTGGTCAGAAACACTCTGAATGTTCAGACTACTGTGTGCAAAGCAAATATAAAATAAAACAAGAAAACAAAATAGTTTAGACTGTATTGTGTGTAAACCAAACAAATGTCACACAAAACCATTAAACTAGTTTAGACTGTATTGTGTGTAAAGCACTGTAAACCAAATAAATATAACATAAAACCATTAAAACAGTTTAGACTATTGTGTGTAAACAAAACAAATGTAACATAAAACCATTAAAATAGTTTAGACTATATTGTGTGTAAACCAAACAAATGTCACACAAAACCATTAAACTAGTTTAGACTGTATTGTGTGTAAACCAAACAAATGTCACACAAAACCATTAAAATGGTTTAGACTGTATTGTGTGTAAACCAAACAAATGTCACACAAAACCATTAAAATGGTTTAGATTGTATTGTGTGTAAACCAAACAAATGCAATATAAAACAAGAAAACTATTGAAATAGTTTAGTTCATGTAAATCTGTTTTATTACTGGAGGGAAAACATGTTTGTAATGTTGATCACAAAATTAATGTTACAAAATAATTTACTTGTGTCCTGTCTCAAATTTGTTTTTTCATGGTAACCAAGTTTTTTTTTCTTGTTGGACAATAATAGTACTTCCTGTATAATTATATCCCTTTGTGTATTTGAATACAGCAACTAGCCTTGCACTTTTCATTGTGTCGGTTTATTTTCAGTTATGAACTGTCATTATCTTACAATAATCATTTTATTTTCATGTTGCATCATGTTATTTTCAGTTATGTCCCTTTATTAAACAGAACTGACCAGTATTTGTTTGAATCAACACAGAAAAATGATAGTATTTATATAAATAAAAGAAACAATTAAATTTATTTGAACTTAAATAATTTAATATTTTATTTAAACAAAATTAAAATGAGTAACAACCCAAATCAAAATAAGGCATTTTCCAGTGAGCAAGGGTGAAAATGTGTTCCTAAAAGTGGTGGGGGACGGAACATCCCCCCTGTCCAAAAAGTGGGGGGACAGACCATCCTGCTGACCCTCCCAAGTTTGACACCATTATAGACCCCTTGTGTACTTTGGTATATTTGTACTAAGACGACATGATACAATAAACAAAAATACTGGTAAAGATTATTATTTGGCCATTTTAATTTCAAATTTTCAAAGCAAAAAGTGGAGGGGGGATAATTATATAGGCATCCCCTCCATCTAAAAAAGGGGGCATGTCCCCCCCATCCCCTCCAGGATTTACCCTCATGCCAGTGACGATACAAGAAATACTATTTAAATTATGTGGGGAACCATGGTGAACATAAATATATAAGTATCTGCTTCTGCTCATTTCCTCTTTTTTTTTATATACATGAAGTGAAAAATAGTTTCTTAGAACAAAGGTAGGGGTTAAACCCCCTAAACTTCCCTAGTGTGCCAGCTAGTGAATAGATTGAACATAGATAACAAAAGATACAATATACACCAAGAAGACTAATTAATTAAAACTTTGTACAAGATACACTAGGAAAACATATTTTTCTGATTAATGTACTTCGGTTTTGCTTCAGTATTGTTATTTTTAAGTTAATGTTAAATGTTTTGTTAGTATCAGCTCACAAAATTGTTACTGATAAATGTAACAATGTATGTACTTTAGACTGGTACTTGAAGAAAGTATGACACTGAATGTAAATTTGTTAATTGGATGTTATTATTAAACCTGTTGTGTTCTCTGGTTTTAGTTTTAATTCTGTAGCAAAACATACTCCACTTCACATGGGTGGGTTTGTAGATAATTTTTAACTTTTTACATTGTTTTGAATTAGGGCTGTACTTGTTAAATTTATACGGAGGGGGCAGAAAGCCTTTAATTTTTTCGGCTACCACCTATATAAAAAATTAATTTTCACCCCCCACCTACTTTTATAAAATATATTCGTGAACCCCTACTGAGACTAATATACACATGGAGTTGATACCAAAATGACCTCCCAGCTCAACTTAACCACTTTGCCAGCATGGCCATTCACAGCAGTGTCCTGTGCAGCTATACCAATATCTGGATTTCAATCTTTCTCAGCTTGACCACTTTGCCAGCATGGCCATTGACAGCAGTGTCCTGTGCAGCTATACCAATATCTGGATTTCATTCTTTCTCAGCTTGACCACTTTACCAGCATGACCATTCACAGCAGTGTCCTGTGCAGCTATACAAATATCTGGATTTCTGAAACTTTCTCAGGAGAAAAAATAAAAATGCATATCCAGATTTCAAACCTGGTGGCAGATATTGATGTGTTTTTTTTAGAATAAGAGAAAGGCAAACATCAGGGTCGGTATTTTCGAAGCATTCGTAGCTACGAATTTGTCTTAGTGACTACATTTTTCATGATTTTTGTATACAGTGACTACAAAAAATGACGTCACTAATACAAATTTATATCGTAGCAATGAGAGCTTCAAAAATATGGGCCCAGGTTTGTACATTACCACTGGAGGAAAAAACATCTTGTGTAAGGTTAAACCCTGTAAAGCTATTAGTACAGAAAATGAAACACAAGACAAACAAATAACATATTTATTTACACGTTTTATATGTTATACATTAGAACCAGTCAAAAATGAGTAAAACTTTACAATAAAATCTTTCAACGTAAATGAGCCCAATATTGACAGTTTTACAATTCTCAGTATACTGACTAGTTATTCTGAGCAATCTGAATACAAAGCCCCACCCATTTTCCAAAAGTATTTTTGTCATATTTAATATTTAACTATTTTGTTTTACAACACCAACAGAATATCGTCAGACTTGTACGAAATTGCTTAAGTAATATTTTTCCATTTTGAAAGAAACAGTTTCCTGGCTGCCATTTTGGATAAAAGTGCCTAAGAAACTCAGTTCTGATAGGCAGTATTACAACAGTACATTTGATTGGTTAAAAAATGAGGTTATGACTGAGGCGTTGATGTTAATGGAAGAGAGATAATATATCAAACTAAATTTGGCCAAACAATTACTTAGGCAGTTATTGTATTAGCCTGACGATATGCTTTGTTGGGCACATATTTTTATGATTTTGCATAAAGTTGAAATGTTAGCCCTGCATGTTGATCATTGGAGGTGTCGTAACAATATCTATATGATAATTAAGTCTGTTACAATTTATTTATGTTTGTTTTGTTTAACCACACCATTAATGGGTTTTGAACCACTGTCTTCAGCTTGACAGTCCTATGTCCTACCACTGGAATACTGAGGCTAATTATGTCTGTTACAAGGCTGATGATATCTATCAGGTATAGAGTCGAATCAGGCCATCTGCTCCACTAGAGAAGATCCACGGTTGTGATGGGTGAAACTGGCAGTCGAGAACTCCGATACCATTTGTTATCACATGACCTTTCAACACCTTGACGGGTACAATTAGTGGGTTCTGTAGCAGATCACTGGAAACAGAAAGAAAACCGTATAAACATTTCTGTAATCTGTACATAATTGATGAGCAAGACAAAAAGCATCATGTAGGTAACCACAATAACTGACACATTTTAATATCACAAACTATAACCTTTGATAAAACAATTGAAGACCACTAGTTAGTGTAAATGGCAAACATGTACCCACAGATAAAAAAAAAAAAAAAAATTCACTTTTTTTTTTTACATAACCATACAAATACAATTGTGTAATTATACATCTATGCTACATATAATTATACACACACTAGTCCCTGTCCTCCTAATAATGTAAAAACCTGATCAGAGATAAAAATGAATCCCATGTCTCGACTACGATTTCATCTCTACGTACCAGTTAAGTCCAACAAAATAAGTACGGCCCCACATGGACTGGTTAATTTTGTATTTGGATTGGGAGGAATTTTAGCACATTAATAAACAGGTATTTTGGTCTATGCCAGGCTGTAGGATTTCACCGTAATGATCGTTACCGATAACGTGTCGTTACCTTGCTGGGGAAACTACGGAACCGAAATTTCGTTTCCCATGATATTAATTAAGTATTTACGGCAAAAACAAAAAAATTTAACAGTTCAAGTCAACGATTGATTACATTATTTTACTCATCTACCTGTACCAAATGCAAGGCAATTAAAAAAAAAATAGTTTTAGAAACGTCTCAGTTCTGTTGTAGGCCTACATTGTTCGTCCGCTATATTGTTACCTGGGTCGAACTGTCAAGTTAGCGCGAGCATAGTAAATGCTTGTGATTGTGCTACAGACGGTTGTTTTCATTACATTGTAGATGATTATAGGTATATATACAATTTCTGCACAGCTGTGTTCAAAATATACTCCTACTAAATTTAATTAAATGTTTCAAGAATGGGTATCCATCACCAATTTTACGGAACCGAAAAACAGTTACCCATGGGTTCCCATGAGTGCCAGGCATGGAACCCAAAATGGGTTTCCCACAAAATCTGAAATCCTACAGCCTGAAATATGTCTGCAACATGGGTTGCCTGGTTCTTGCATGCAGGTCTTCATTTGACTAAATTGGCTACATATATCAAAGTCAGTTCTATGTGTCTATGTAGTCGTAAAGTGTGGGCAGGGCCGAATTTAGACCTTGGGGGTCAGGATCACTTCAGGTTTGGCGGCCCCTCAACATAAAAATTAAATTACATGACAAATAAAAAAAAGAACTAAAATGAACTAATTTTATAATTATTATGTGTTTTTTTTTATAAAGGAAGCCCTTGGTCTGGGGGCCCCTCTGGCAAGTGGGACCCAGGGCAATTACTCCCTTTACCCCCTTATAAATCTGGCTGTGTGTGTGGGTGTGGCATATACACACAACCACATTTGTGAAAGAATATCAATGTAACAATAGATTAGATATCTGCTAGATACCTGTTTAAGAAAAACTGATATCTTCTTACCTTTCCAACAGATGAAGGAGAAGCACACTGAGAGGTGTTGGCACTGTCAGATGTACAACTGTACGCCGACGGTGATGCTGTCTCCGACCTGCTGTTAAACATTCCCATATTCTTCATCAAATTGCGCTCCATCACTCTCCGAATTGGCGTTATATTACCGTTCATCTGCTTAGAACTATGTCTTGTCAACGAATCCGTGCTTCCACCAAACACATTTGAATCCGGCACTAACGTAGAAGTCGAACTCTGTCGCAAATCACCATCGGTGTCATCAAAACCATTCACATACGTACATTTAGCTTGCTGCGGTTTTGCAACTGGTTGCTCTGTCGACCACTGGAGAACATCCTCAACAGCAGATGCACTCTGAGTCTTCAAAGATGGATCTACCCAGAATTCCTCTTCTTGAGCTGAAGTCAGACCTCCACGTTTCAGATAATATCGGTCAATTTGGTTTTGGTTGTTCTGTAATTTTGGTTTTGGTAAATTCACGTAAATTATTTGATCGTTTGGCGTATCGGAATCGGCAAAAACATCATCTGATGAAATCGTTAGTTCATTAGAAGTAGAAAGAGATGGAACGAGCATTTCAGTGTTCACGTAGTCACCACTTCCTTTTCTTCCACATTCCGACGGAAGGCACGTGGTCGACTGCGACATCCCTTGAAAGAATGGAACATTGATGCTCTCGTTTTTAGTGTTCATTTCCTGCAAAGATGGCGTGTGGCGAATCGGCAGAGGAGGTGGTGCAGTAGGTTGCTTCCGTCGTCGCCGTATTGTCATGACAACAAGACCCGACCGGATGGCATTGTCCAAGAGAAGCCTAAAAGAAGAAAAATGAAAAGTTAGGAAAACATACAATTTCAAAAAAGTTGGGGAACAAAGCATCCCTTTGTACAGAAAGTGTGGGAAGATGTGTTTCCCTTGCCTCCCAGGCTTGATACCATTATAGACCCCCTGTGTACTTCGATATATTTGCACTAAAACCACATGGTTAAGTGTTACGTTGACACAATAAAGAAAAATACTGGTAAAGATTATTATTTATGAATTTTAATTTTTCAAAGCCAAAAGTATGGGGGATAATTATATAGGCATCCCCCGTCCAAACAATTGGGGGACATGTCACCAATTCCCCACCTTGAGGATTTACGTCTATGGTCACCTCACAGTAAATACGAATGTGTAAACTTACCAATACATAGAAACAGCCTATTCATAAAGACTATTTTTGGTTGGACTGTTGAAAGGTAGGGAATGAGTGGATGTATAATTATAAACAGGTTCAACTAGATGTTGTTTATATCGAGACAATCCAAACTAAGATATAAAATTAGCTTAAAAAAAATAAATCTACTTGTAAACATTGTAATTGCTGACTGCTTTCCTGTGTTGAATTTTAACTATTCTGTTATACAACCACTGATATTGTCATGGCAATCGGCAATGCCATGGAGATTGCTGCGGAGTTTTTCATTCTCTGCGACACATTTTTTGCTGCGAACAATTTTTTTTCAACGTGTATTTTTTAATTATCATTAAAAAATAAATTACACTTTATGCAAAAATTGCTGTGGAAAATGCTGTGGACACTGTTTCTCGACAGCATTTATTTTGCTGTGGACATTTTCTTAATTGCAGGGTTTGGATATGTATGTCTCTTAGTAATGTAGTCAAACAGGTGCTTATGTGGCCATTCAGTATGGTAAACAAAACATTTTGTGTTAATGTGTCAAAATTTATTGTTTCAGGGACAAAGTAATTAGTACTTTGACTTGGGACAATGAGGGAGCGGAATGTAGCTATAATGGTAAAGTGTCTGCCTGTGAACCAATCGGTCGTCGGATCGATCCTTCTCAGTGGACCCATCTGCAGTTTCGGTTATTTTCCATTCCATCCAGTGGTCCACAACTGGTTTATCAAAGGCCATGGTATGTGCAGTCCTGTCTATGGGACGGTGTATATTATAGAACCCTTGCTGCTTATCCAAAAGAGTAACCAATGTGGTGGCAGCAGGTTTCCTCTAAATACATATGTCAGAATGACCATATGATTGACGTCCAATAGCCGATGATGAAATAAAAATCAATGTGCTCTAGAGGCGTAGTTAAATAAAACAAACTTTACTTTACATTTTAAAGATCAATTTGCTCTAGAGGCATCGTTAAATAAAACAATCTTTACTTTAGATTCGCTTGACGAGTCGATACACACAACCAGAAAACCTCAGCACTGGTTGCACACATCAGATACTTGATGGAAGTTAATTATATAGCGACACACTCTATATTATGTATTATTTTCAAGCCGATCTATTAAAGGTTATTTTAATGTGCTCTAGAAGGTGTCGTTAAATAAAACAAACTTTACTTTACTCTTCCTCTTGGGCTATGACCCGTTCCTAATACACAGTTGTGTATATAACACGATATAAACCGTGTTACAGTTAATCGGTCTTCATGAACATCAAGAGGGTTTGAATTAATAACGTTATTCAATAATACACCAATAAGTGTGCTTATTAAACAACAATAGACCGATTGCCGACACATCTCCTGTCAGATAATGCTTTGATTATTTTTCGTTTTCTTGCCCTCGATCAATCCGACAGAACAAGCAAATGAAAGATCGGCGAACTGGGTGCACTGTTGTCTCTCAAAATAACCAAGGGGGCATTGACGAATCTGCTGTTGTCAGTGATATATTGGTTGCATAATATAAACATTAGGCTAACACAAGTTAATTGTATAGGTGTTTAGTTGTTGTTGGTTAAAAAAAAATAGGGGTGTGTGTTGTTGGTTTGGGTGTTTTGTTGTTGTTTGTTTGTTGTTGTTTGTTTGTTGTTGTTTGTTTGTTGTTGTTGTTTTTTTGTTAACGACACTATTAGAGCACATTGATTTGTTAACCATCGGCTATTAGATGATTGGTTAACCATCGGCTATTAGATGATTTGTTAACCATCGGCTATTAGATGATTGGTTAACCATCGGCTATTAGATGATTAACAAGACAATGCGCTCTAGTGATGTCGTTAAAACACACACACACAAAACCTGTACAGTTAACTTGTGTTAGCCTCATGTTTATATTATGCAACCAAACATTTGGAAATTATGAAGTGTAGTCAAGTGTCAGCCAGCCATCAGCGTGTTTTGAACCTCTGTCTTCAACTTAAGAGTCTGATATCCTACCGCTGAACCACTGAGGCTCGCTAAATAATTATATGCGTGGACTGTAGCCTGTTTAGGAGAGCAAGCGTTCACGGGCGCTCGCTGGACTGTTTTTGTTTTGTTTTTGCGCATAACATGTACCGTGATAAAAAAATGATGGTAGCCAGTCAAATAGTTCGCGAGCGCCCGCTCTCCTGAACACTCCGCCGGTTTATTTTTGTTCTAGGTTGGGTAGGTTTCACAGGTGGACACGTTACCGTTTGAGCGACATCCTGCACCCCTACATACGTTTGTCATCAATGCACTACACATAACGAAAAGGAGCGGTCGGTCGTCGGATCGATCCTTCTCAGTGGACCCATTTGCAGTTTTGGTTATTTTCCGTTCCAATATGTGGTCCAAAACTGGTTCGTCAAAGGCTGTGCTGTCCTGTCTGTGGGACGGTGCATATAAAAGGGCCCTTGCTGCTTATCGGAAAGAGTAGCGTAGATTGCGGCAGCGAGTTTCCTCTAAATAAATATGTCATAATGACCATATGTATGACGTCCAATAGCCGCTGATAAGATAAAAATCAATGTGCTCAAGAGGCGTCGTTAAATAAAACAAACTTTGCTTTTTTTTACACTTAACGTAAACGCAGACGATTTCGGGATACGCATAGATGGAATTTTCACCATATGCTAAGAATCTTTGAGGGTAGAAGAAGCGAAAATGTTGTGTTTATTCATGTTATGCGCGTAAAATCGCTTAGTGTTTTTCTTTCACTCGTTATGTGCATGCGAGGTCACGAAGCGCACGTGCTCCATATCTTCAAAGCCAGAGTAAAGTGGAGCAGAAAAAAATATAGATTACAAATTAATGACCCAAAAAATGGATTGCGGCTGCAAAATTCTAACTAATATTATTACGAGGCTATTAAGGGTGAGTCAATGTGTTTCTCATCGGGATAATATAAAAATAATTATATGAACTTCTGCCAAGTTAGATATTATATGAATTCAGTAAGGATTATAAAACATTTGATTATTATACTTTATATTTTACAGTTAATATATGTTTTAATATCATTTGTTAGAAATACAGACTGCATAAATGAAAAGGTAAAACTGAACTTAGAACAGAACCTATAACGTACAATTGAAAAAAAATATATAATATTATAATTAAATTATAGACGTTTGCATAACTTCGCTTAAGTATTTAAATTTTGTGCACAAACTGTATAAAGGGGTAAAGATGTCAACAAAATATAGTTTGTGTATTTTATTATTATTATTTACAAAAAAATTAATTCAAAGGCTTGTCTGTGTGAATTTATTATTATTATTTAATTATTAAATTCGAAAGCTCGGCTGTGTGAATTTTCTCAAAGACCAAAAAGTGCGCACAGTGACCTTAAATGTAGCATAGCCACTATTTTTAAATCCAAGTTGTTTTAACATTATAATATTCCCGCAGTTTATATACCACTGTTTCTGGTTTACGCTCAGCATACTGGAATAAGATATTTTACAAGCAATATTCAGAAGAATTCATTGGCATATGGTCGTCAAAAACAAGAGGCAATCGGAAATTAAATTCGTTCAAGGCTAAATCTCATTAATTTTTGAAAATAAAATTAAATCTACTTACTCTTGAAATGACCTTTTTATACTCATTTCTTCTATATGTCGTGACATATTCGATTTGTTTTCTTTTTGTGTTATCATCAACACTTCCCAGAATGTGTAATATATTGATGTCATATCGATACCTATTAATCTGAATCCGACAACTTGCATTAATTCTGAATCCTGCATTATTAATTTATCAGTGTGTTTCCAATTTCATTTCCTGAGACGAGATGTTTATTTTTTACCCCACATAACCGATCATACAAACGTTGACCTACGCATTAATTAAATAAGAGACCCGTCCTGGTAGGGCCGTGGTTAAGCTGTCGGACTCGTGGCCGGTAGGTATTTGGATCAAATCTCAGTCTAGGCATGGAATTTTTAATCTCTATTTCGGCTTCAACCCAGAGTGAGTGTTCCGCAAGGCTCATTGGGTAGGTGTAGGCCACTTGTACCGACCAGTGGTCCACAACGGTGACGCAGTGGTTAAGTTATCGGACTCGTGGCTGGTATGTATTGGGATCGATACTTAGTCGAGGCATGGAATTTATAATCTCAGTATCGGTTTCAACCTAGAATGAGTGCTCCGCAGGGCTCCTTCAGTAGGTGTAAGCTATTTGCACCGACCAGTGGTCCACAACGGCTTTATCAAAGGCCGTGGTATGTGCTGTTTTGTCTGTGGTAAAGCGCATATGAGATATTCCTTGCTGCTAATCGGAAAGAGTAGCTTATGTGGCGGTAGCGGAATTCCTCTAATGACCATGATTTACACAATACCATATGTCGCTGAATAAACAATGAGCTAGGGTGTCGTTAAACAAACACTCCTTTCCTTTCTATATATTACAGTACATGCTGTCGGACTCGTGGCTGGTAGGTACCGGGATCATATCTCAGTCAAGGCATGGAATTTTTAATATCGATACTGGCTCCAACACAGAGTGAGTGCTTCGCAAGGCTGAATGTGTATGTGTACGCCACTTGCACCAATCAGTGGTCCACAACTGGTTTATCAAAGTCCGAGGTATGTGCTGTCCTTGGAAAGAGCTTATAAAAGATCTTTGAAAGAAACTTGTCGGATCGATCCTTCTCTGTGGAATTATTTGCGGTTTGGGCTATTTTCCGCTCCAACAAGTGGTCCACAACTGGTTTATCAAAGGCCGTGATATGTTCCGCCCTGCCTGTGGAACATCGCATATAAAAGACCCCTTGCTGCTTATCGGAAAGAGTAACCTAGGTGGCGGCAGCGGGTTTCTTCTAAAAAAATTGTCATAATGATTATAATTATGATTGACGTCCAATAGTAGATGATAAGACTAAAATCAACGTGCTTTAGAGCCGTCGTTAAATAAAACAAATTTTACTTTTTTTTTAGAAAGAATCTTCAGCTTGATAGTTTAATGTCCTATCACTGGAGCACTGAAGCTTGCATAGTCGCTAGACTAAAGTTATATCAACAGTAACTCAATAATAAATTACTTCTTTATTCACTCAGACCATAATATGGTACATGAGGTTAAAAATTCAATACAATACAAAAGTGAGCAAAGTGCTGG
>JAULBS010073741.1:0-20823 GCA_032355785.1 Symmetromphalus regularis | reverse complement strand
TACATGTTCCATAGGCTATATTATGTGCTCTCCGGTCTGAGAGAAAGTGCTTATACAATTGTATTTTATTAACTAATCAAAACCAGTATGCTTCATAACAGTACAATTAGTTTTCCTCAGATACATATATTATTAAATCAGACTTTTTATTTTTAGTCCATAACTTGGGCATGTGGCAAAAAGAAAATATTTTTGCATTGTTGGTGGCATTCTACTGCAGCAGTGCAGACAAGTATATTAAATGGACATAAATTAGTCTTGACAACTTCAGATAAATGTAGTGCTTAGCAGAAACAAATACAGACAAATTACATTGTTTTAATTTCCTTCTAAATGTCTGTGAGAGAAATATAATGTTTCGGTAGGAGTGTGCAGTTTAAGAAAGGCATCTTTACAGGTAGATACACTTTTAATGGAAGTTTGTTGGTTTTGAAAAATAATTAAATTTCATCAGCCAATCTATTTGTTAATCATCTTTATTATACAAAACTTAGCATCTTTACAGGTAGATAATGTCTAGTTGTCTTTCTTCTTTTTCAGCCCAGTGCTTAGAGAACTTTATTACCTTCTCGCAGATTACTACTTCAAGAACAAGGAACAGGCGTAAGTTATTTAAATAAATTGAGAATAAAAAAATATATAACTTTTGACATAAAAATTATAGTCATAATATATTTCATATTATTAGCAGAGTAACTTGTTAAATTGGTAATATATAACATTTACAAATTGTTTTATATGAAATAGAACTTTAACCTTCAGACTATACCAGTGAAAAGAAGAAATATGGACAAAGCATATATCTTATGAATTATTACAACTAATTTATATTTTCTGTTTCTTTCAAAACACCATGATTTTAAGACTCATTTTAAATTAATATATACACATACACACACATATATATATATACACATATATATATATATACTCACATATATGTACACACACACACACACACACACACACATACACACACACACACACACACACACATCCACACATAAAATAATTATAAAATAATAAAATCTAAATTTGTTTTTAGTAATACATCTTACAAATTGTAGTTAAAAGATTATTTTCTTGAATCAGGTATACTGGGTATATAGTCAAAAAGAAATTGTATTTTTTTCATGTTTCAGGAAAGCAATCAAGTTCTACATGTATGATCTATGTGCAAACCCGATCAGACTTGATTCCTGGGCTGGGATGGCTTTAGCAAGAATGAGTCAGTTGGAACAGAAACTGGGATCTGTGAGTGATTAGTCTGTCGTAACTGTTGTTTGTTTACTAAAGTTAGCTGCTGTGTCATTATTGCATGCGGTTTATCAAAAGGACCCTTAGTATTTTAAAAGACACAAACTTGCTTTATTTTTTAAAATGCTGTGCTTCAAAATTTATCAGATTTTTAGTAGTCTCTTGTAACATTGTTTTATAAAATATTTGTTCGTTCTCCTTTTTGAAGAATTGTAAGTACTTAATTAATCTTGTCTTTTGCTTATATCCTATACTGATTTTCAGTTCAGTGACTGCTGACAAAATCATCCAATTTATTTCTGTTTCACTATAGTAATATATAATGATGCTAGTTGCATCTTGGGTTTATATGGAATATCACTACCCCAAAAAAGTTTGGAATTATTCAACTTGTCATATAGTCTGGAGAAAAAAAAAGGAAACTATTTTTACTGACATTGCTAATTTGACATATTTTAATTACGTTCACTTCAGATGGAGTTACGGATGGATATTCCAATCCACAAAAAATCCATTGCAGCTCTTAGATGTTTCAGGCGATCTGTTGAAATTGATGACTCACAGAAAAATCTCTGGATTGAGTATGGATCCCTGGCTTACCAACTACATTCACATGCTTCAAGACAGCTCAAGATGGTATGTATCTTTAGTTGAGATATTGTTTGATATAACATAGACATTGTTGTGGTGTACTTCACTTCAGTTTACCCTTGAAACATTTAACAAATAGTTATTTGTAGTTATCTGAACACCCAGTCATCATGTAAATAAATAAAAAATTCGGTCTCGTTTATTTCAAATCTCTGAGTTTCAGCAACCCAAGATAACACTAGTCTACAACTGCAATGAAGCTCAGTAGGTAGCCAGTGCAAAACAGTTGGAAACAGCTGAAACACAAGCATATTAAATGCACCATGGGTTAAGCTTGGCTCAACAATATCGGTATGTTTCATAAACCAGAATTAACCATATGTGTTGATATAACCGTATGTAATGAAACTCAGAAACACGAACTTAGCCTATTGTGTTTCACACCTAATACTAGTTAAACAGTTTTCTGGTGGATAATAAAACATCCATCTTTGTAGACCATATGCCATAAAGACAACACATTAGACACTATAGCCTATGATTAACCATTTTGTCTATACTCAAATGACCCTCAGAACTAAGACATTTATATTATGTAATACTACTGACATGATGTTGGTGATGTCACTAAAATCCTGATGTTTTGCATTCTTTCACAACAAGAATGATAAAACAGTTCACTGAGGACTTGTTAATACTTTTTTCTCTTTATTTTCAGCAAAATTGGTTTTCTCTAAATGAAGAACTGCTGCAGATTGTGAAGGACACAGAGCAGGAGATGTTGCAGATTGCACAGAACTGTTACTGGAAGGCAAGTGAGTGTGAAGCAGACGGCAACGATGAGGAGTGGCTGCATCACTACATGATGGGAAAAGTGATGGAGAAGAAGAAGAAACATCCACGTGACTACCTCGAACACTACAAACAGGTCAGTTTATCACAAACATGTGACTACCTCAAACACTTCAAAAAAGTTATTGTATCACAAACATTGAAGAAGTCTTATTGTATCTTGGTGGCTGTATTTCTTTTTCTTTTCTTAAGCATGTGACTGTATTATAAAATTATCACATTTTGAAGTTGGGCTCAAACATAGTCTTGACTTATGTGTTTATAGCATGTTTTATGAAAAAACTAACAATATTAGATTTGTTCACTTGCAGGCAGCAATCTACCTACATGAAGATGAGGCTCTGTATCCCAAGAAGATCATATTTAATATCAGTCCTCCTCACCTAGCACTGGAGGCTCTTGAGGTAAATATTATATATTATACATTTACGATTTAACTAGCTTAATGTTCCTTTCTTGTATGATAAATCAGAATTAAGTCTTTTAAAAAAAATATTCTGAAAGGAAGTTGGACAATTTTAACCATTATCAATAATTTTTTTAAAATAACAGTTGGGACAAAGTATTTGACCAGAGATTAATAAATATAAAGTTCTGAATATTTTTGAGCTTTTTTTTTTATTTAAAATTTATTTTTATTTACTTATTTAATTTTTAACAATAGAGATAATTAATTGATAAGTGAGGAAAATTGTGAATATTTTTTAAAACAAATATCAGAAGTTTGATGTGTAATGAAAAATCTACAAGCAGAATTAGATCTGTTTTCATCTTTAACACAGATATGAGATTAATATTCCTGTGTTGAATCTTGCAGCTCTTCTATCGCCTGCATGTAGTAATTCTCAAACAGCTGCTGAAGGAGAATGGGATGGTGGATCTCTCGCTGTACAATGAGTACCTTACAGAGGCAGCAGACAGTCCTTTTGCCAAAGGCAAAGAGAAGAGACAAGAACGAAGAGAATTGTAACTTGCCCTTGATATGAATATTTTTCCTGCTATATAGTCAAGCCTGTCTGAAGTAGTCACTGAGGGGAGTAATAAAAATTGGCTTCTTAAGACAGGTGGCTGCTTGATAAATTGCACTTGAGGTTAAATTGCACTAAATTAGCCAGTTTGGAAGAGAATAAAAATGTCCCTTTCACAGGTGGCTGCTTAATACAGGTTAAATTCAGCAAAAATAGTTGATTTGGAGCAAATAAAGGTGACCACTTGAGCAGGTTTGACTGTATTTATGAACATAAACAGTAATTAGCTACACATCTTGTGCTTGCTAAAATTGTTTACCTGACATGGGATAAAACTTATTTATCAAGTGATTTGTTTCTTGTGACTTTTATATTGTATTCTGTAAATCATGAAATTAATGCAAGCAAAACATTTGTATGGAAAAATGCAATTACATAGACACAATAATTAATTGACACATTTTAATTTTTTATGGTTTTTATTTTGGCCAGTACCATAAGACTTGCATGAGAACAAGGGTTAATATAACACTTGTACTAAAGGTTAATTTCATTTGAACTTTTATTTAAAACATATGTTTTCATTCTGTTATTAAGACTGACGATAAACAGATAGCACTTAATTTTATTATTTAAAGCACAATGTAAATCATAATTTATGATAAATCAAATTTAGTGATAGCCATGTTAAAATATGTAACAAAATGTAGCCCCAATTCACCTGTTATCAACCATAGTAATATCCATATAAAACAGTTAAACCTATGCAGTCGCAGTCTGTAACAGCTTCTTAAGATATACCCCTTTGTAATACAAATGCATGTATTTCAGTCTGTATATAAAGCCACATGCTAATAAAGATAACTTTTTTAGTAGATCCCTTGTGTGGTTGTTAATAACAGGTTTCACTTTAGTGATTCTTATTTTACTAATCTCTTACTTACATTTCAGTCGTGGATATTATGATGGCAGTGGAAATTTCACTTCCCAGTCAGCCACACCATCATACAGTCACATGAAGGCGAAGCCAGTGTACCACATGACTCCCCAGGATCACAACTACTCAAAACAGAAGAGTTCCACAGAGAGCTCAGATTCAGATGCAGCAAAAGAATCTGACAGTTCTCAACAGGAGAACCTTGTTACCTCCTCCCAGGAGACTTCACAAACAGAGGAGTCTGATGCAGAAAAGAAGCAGTTCAAATCACCAGTTTCTTGTTCAACAAAGACTTTAGAAGTAACCATTTCTTCTACAAGTGATGATGACGAAATGCAAGACATTTCAAAAGTTACTGCTGCAGTCAAAAAAGGTGAAGAAGAAATGCTTATTGAATCAGTGCCAAAGTTGGAAACAAGAATTTCTGTAGGTTTTGACTGTTCACATTTAATACAGAAGTCACATTTAACACAGAAGTCAGATAATGGGGTTGTCTCTGAGGATATGAAAGAGGTCGAGTCAGAGTTAGCCATGGAATGTGATTCCGATGTTACTGATAAAGGGGTTTCAGATATTAAGGTGCAGTCTATGTTGACTGAAACTGTGACAACAGAAAAAGATGATAAAGATCCTAAACAGTTGCCAGAGGTCAGAGCCATAATGGAATCCTCTGGTGACTATCAGATCTGTTCTGAGGACAAGGCAAGTTCAGAGGTCAAGGAAAGTTCAGATGTCAAGACTGAACAGAATTTGCCACCACAAGTAGGAGATGCTGGTGATTTACAAAAGATCACGATGGAGTCAGATGATAAAATGAAAACCTCAAAACCAATATCTTTGCCATCACTTTCTAAAACTGACAATATGCCAGAACCAATAGTTATTACAGACACAGATGATGACTTCAGCACCCCCAATGTGACTGGTAGTTCTGCAGAAGAAGATGATGGAGTCAGTACAGAGAAGAAAACTGAAACTGTGTTGAAAAGTCAGATGGAAGTTAAGTCATCTAAACATTCTTGTCAAATTGAAATTTCTGCTGAAATGGATTCTGAAATAGAAAATTCAACAAATGAAGCTAAACCACTTAGTCCTAAACAGTCGAATAAAAATACTGGGAAGACATCAGCTGAAACATCTGAAAATCTGAGGAAGGAACTGATAGATAAATGTATTAGTGCATTGGAACTGTGTGTTGTCAGATACCCAACACATTACAAAACTTTGTACAGACTGGCTCATATCTACTACTGCTCACCATTCCATAAGGTAATTACATAGATACAAAGATATTTTATATTCTTGTATATGTTTTAATTATAATGCTTTTAAGCTTTTATTCACATACCATAAAGATAAAATGTTTTCATCAGAAATATTTGTGCAAAATTCATGAACTCTTAATTTGATTGCAAACTTAATTCCCCACTAAAATAATTGCTTTCAGTACTCATATCAGGACACAAGACTGACCACTGAAAGAGCCCCAATTAACTAGATCGATATATGTTGAAATTAGATGTCTAATTTTTAGAAAGGGAACCAGATGTTTGGTACATTAAAGTTTTTTTTATTTTGTTCATAAAAAAAAATGCTTTTAATTATTAATTTCAGAACCTTGAATATGCAAAGGACTTGTTATTGGGCAATGTCCGTTGGCAATCCAAAAAACACATGCCTTCTCCAGGACTCTTCAGTGAAAGAAAGTCAAACAATTTCTTTCAGGTAGGTATTTTTAGCTCATCTCGACATGACTATAAAAATGGATCTGGTTTTGTCATATTTGTCTAATTCCCTATCTTGGACATTTCCTCAGATATTTAGGACAAGACCCTTTAATGACAAAGTTACTGGTCACGGCAAGATCTACATGTTCAAAACTAAAAAAATATATGAGTGTGTTAATTTTTATATAAAATTTAAATGTTTTGAATTAGACAGATACTTGTTTCAAATAATGTACTGGATATTTATACATCAAATTTACTAAATATCAAATGATTTATTTATTTATGATTTATCTTAATTTTAACATTACACATTCATATTATTTTTTAACACATTTGGAAGATCTCTGTATATAATCAATTGGTCTGGAAGTTTTGAAACTATTTTTCAGTTTCTATCAATTTTCATGATATTATTATGGTAGGGCATTTGGAAAATTCCAACTCAAGAAATTGACCGATCTGGAAGTTTTGCATCTCACAACAAGAGAAGTGTTACGTTGTTGCTGGAGATCTTGTTGGAGTTGAAAGACTGCAGTACACTATTCAGTGTACACTTACAGATGAACAGACACCCAGATGCTGGCAAGTATGTATCATACCAATCATTGCTCACGATGACTATTAAGAGACACTTCATTTAATATGTAATATGCAAAATAAAATATCCACATTATTCATAATTTTAGGACTTCTAGTATGGGTGGAATTTTATCCACTGTCAAAGAGCTTAAAATTTGTGTCTGCTGTAACCAGCATAGATTGCATCAAACTAAAGTCTGTACACTTGGTTATAGACATCTCTCCTGATAACCCATACAGACTATCAACAATCCCCAACATGTAACTTGTTTGTAAATTATATACTAGTACAAAATGTATATGCTATGCCATCATAAGTTTAAGGGCTTTATTTAAAAAATGTGTGATGTTTGACAAAAAGACACTGCTCATTACACATGTAAAAATATTTAAAAAATATTTCACATCTTAAAGTGTTAGTGGATATACATGTAGTAGGAATATATATGTTTTTCTTAACATTTGTACTGGTTTCAGGAAGTTTCTGCGTGATGCTGAGCGTGTCTACCTGGCTAAGATGTCGTTCAGGTATGCACTAGATGCAGTCGCTGCAAGGATTGAGGAATGGGATGAAGATGAAGACGAGGACATGCAACTCAGATTCCTGACTGTAGTGTATCGTATCTGGAACCACGGTGTGCACAAACTCGTATATCAGGTGGACAAAGCCAATGAACTGTTCCCTGTTGTGTATCAACTTACTCGTCCTGATCATGTGAGCTGTTGCATTTTTTATAATCTTCCATTCCAACCAGTGGTCCATCACTGGTTCATCAAAGGTCGTGGTATGTGATGTCCAGTCTGTGGGACTGCATATAAAAGACCCATTGCTGCTTATCAGAAAAAGAAGCCTATGTGGTGACAGCGGGTTTCCTCTAAAAATGTCAGAATAACCATATGATTGACGTCCATTAGCTGATGATAAGATAAAAATCAATGTTCTCTAGAGGCATCATTAAATAAAACAAACTTTACTTTCTTTTATAATCTTAGCATTAATTGTTCATTTATCTATTTGTTATAGTGAAACTATGTAAACCAGACCAGAAATCTATGTCAACCAGATTGATTTTATCATCCATAGAAGACTTGAAAAATGATTTAGTGTTGTAGTTAAGTCTCAATTTATATTGTGTACTGTAGTATTTTCACCTTTATCAATACTGTTCCTTTCATTGTAATTACTTTGTATAATATACATTTTGTTTTACAGGTATTTCTTTTCTGAAAATGTTGTTGAGAATTATTTACAATTAATAAAATATATAAATATTTACATGATATAAAAGATACACAAATATAAAAATAAATATTATGGGCATACTGTTATGCCATTGATGTTCGTGATGTTTGTACAAGTAATATATCTGATTCTGTTCCATCCGATTTGTGCAGAACGAAACGTTTTTAATTCTGATTTCCATTATGGCAGGTTAGAGTTCTAATTTCATGAAGTGAATGTTTTAAAAACATATTTGTTATTTTATTTGCAGGTCGATCCTTGTCAACCAGTGATAGAGCAAGCTGTCAAATTCTGTCAGAACAGGCTGTCAATGAACAGACCGTTACCGGTACGAGTTCAACAAATATACAACAGTAAAAATACAATATGCAATAGTTTTCAAAACTCACAGAAGCGAGACATTATTTACATTAATTACATTAGTGAATTCATACTTCTGTTTGTTATCACAACAAATTGGATGTGTGATTTCCTGTGTTGAACACTATTGAAGTAATTTCAAGAAACAACCTATGCTGCATACTGTGTTACATACCAGACACATGAACAGTTTAATTTGACATATTACAAACCTGTCATGTTTCAGTCAACACCTTAATGATTCAGCAATCTATGATGAAATTAAACTTTCCCTGTCCTTATGCAGCACTACAGTGTATTAGGGATGTCTGTTAATGGTACTAAAATAAGGCTATGAACCACTTTTAATGAATTAGGGATAATAGAATTCTAACAGTATTACAAACAAGATTATGAATGCCTTTTAATGCTTTTCTTGCAATAGGTATAACTAATAGCAGCTTTGGTCTAGGGATAAACAGCAATACTAGATAACACTTTTGGAACTGTAGTGGTCATGTAAACATGACACTAACTTGAAATTGTGTTTCTAAAACTTTTATCTTTTGTTAATTTATTTGCAGATATCCAATAGTCCAAAAGCAGGTAGTTCTCATCTGTTTAGCTCGCCACCAGCTTCAGCCAAGTCCTTTAACCAAAGTCTATACACAACTCCAGATACACTCGGGAATACAAGCAAACTAAGCAGCAAGTCTGAATTATTTCAATCTCCAAAAGTAAGCCAGCAGTCTGATGATTGGTTTCAGTCACCAAGAACCAGTAAATCCGAATTACTTCTATCTCCAAGAGGGATCCAGCAAGTCCCTGATTTGAGGGGAAGCCAGCAATCACAAGACATGAAGTCAGATTCAGTTTTGTCTCCAACTCCAAGAGCAAGCCACCAATCAGACTCATTTCTGACTCCAAGAGGAAGTCAGCCATCTGAAGACTTGAAATCAGATCCTTTTTTGTCTCCAACTCAAAGAGGAAGCCAGCAATCGGTCTCTTTTCCGACTCCAAAGGCAAGCCAACATTCTGAGGACTTGTTTCAGTCACCAAGAGCAGCAAGCAATAAATCTGACAATCTCTTTCATTCCCCAAAGATGGGTAGCCAGTCTGAAACGAGCACCCTACCAGTGTCCCCGAAAGGTGTTCTTATTGAGGAAATGTCCCCAGTTCCATCACCAGTTGATATGCGGTCACCCTCCCTGTCACCCAATTCCACTCAAGGAACAGTGTCTGAATCTTCATGGAGGATGCCAGTTGTTGATTATAATCCAATTGAGATCAGCAGTGATAACAGCCAAGCAAACAGCATGGATGAAGAAATTCTTATTCTCAAATCACCAGATATGCTTACAATGGATATTCAGTCACATATTCCACGTGATGAATTTCATTGACATAACATTAATTACATTAGTATAAGTGACACCGAACATACTTTGTGGTTATAAAATTAACTGAATGTTAACCAAACAAGTATTAATTTGATTTAAAGTTCTAGAGGCACAACAGACATAATTTCTTTTAATGATAATAAAAAAAAGCCAGAATTTGTAATGGATTAGTTTTATGAGAATTCACTTTTGCAATAAATCATTTCCTTATGTTTCTGATTTATACCTTTTATTACTTATTTATGGCTGTAGACGTTCCTTCCTCCCCATGAACAGTCTGTCACTAGGTGATCTCCCTTGCTAATATCAGAACTTTTAATATTTACTTTTGCAAAAGGATCTTGTCATTTCAATCTGAAATGTAGTTAGTTGTCAATTCCTCATTTAAACATCAGGCTATTATTTCATTCCAGTAGACAAGTTTAAAGGCCTTGGTATGTGTTGCTGTTAATTTTCTTCTTGATTAAATAATCTGGAGATTCATTAAATGTTCCTTTTCTTTTGCATTAGTGTTGAATATATGCAAAATATACTGTGGCAGATCCCATCTGCAATAGACTGAACAATTTAGAAACTGTTGTTATACCCAAACATTCCACTTTTACAAATTAACATGTTAAAAGAGACAATTGAAATGCAAATTGATGCTGAACCACAAACAAGAAATTGGGCTTCCAAAACAAATTTCAAGTCTTTAATATTCATAGTATTTGTGCTGCTCGTAAACGTATGGCAGAAGCCAGATAATGTGGGCTGAACCACTTCAAAAATTAAACCATCCAAAAGCAACATTTTTAATACAGGACAGCACATACCACATCCTAGTCAGGTTCTCTTGGTGTCCGTGTGAACCCTAACAAATATAGTTCATAAAAACCTGGGCTGAGCATCCAATCACAATTTGACTTTCAATGCATCAGCCTTCACCTTATTGAAGTAAATAATGAGTAGCGAAAGAAAATATTGTTCGTAAATTTAATTGAAAAACTATGACGATTTGTCTCAACTTTTAAAATGAGACGACTGTTAGTGTTATAAGGTTTAACTTCCCCATGAAATATGCTACGTTTTGCAAATCATAATCTAAAATGAACGGAAATACAGTGGTTATCAAGACATTCACATGAGTGGAAATTTCCCTTTCATGTTTACCGCACTGCCGATCTGGCTTATAAAACGAGTGATCTGATATTTTAAAGTATATCACCAAACATATTTTCCCATAGATGGTGCAGTAAGCAGCCCAGGTTTTTATTAACCATATTGGTCAAGGATCACACGGACCTCACATGTTGTGAGGATGCACATACCATGACATCTGAACCAAACAAAAAAATAATTTGAAAGAAAAGTGATTAGGGCAAATGCTATTTTCCAATCTCTTAAAAAGGTATAGTAAAAATATTACTTTCATATCTCAACTTTCTTTTTTGTTTCAGTATATAATAAAGCAACAGAATGTTGTGATACATCATGATTTCAAACACCTGATGCAATGCCTTATTCTGACTACATACATTTTCATCAACGAATCACATCTACAGTGCTGATGTCAAAACTGAATGGAGATCACTAAATTACTAACTACGTGTATATGAATATACCAATGAAAACTCACACAGCCTTTAGCCATGTGAATTAAAATGACAAAACAAATGAAAATATTTTACATTTTAATTGTCTTTCATAGCTGTTGGCCACCAACTGAAGACATAAATAAGATACTTGAAGGAGCTTCATCAAACTGGCCATGTGTAGCACTCAAAACAAGTTAATTAATCATATATATTAAACTTGGGTGGGGAAATGGCAACAGTACAACCAGCTTTTGCTGATCATCAATTCCCTTCTCGCAGAATTCCATTTCATTAAGGTTAATTCTCAAATGAACTAAATACCTTGGGTACCCATATATTTACTGAAGTCAGTAACACCTATTATACATAAATTAAAAAAAAATGCTCCATTATATTTATCCCATTCCAATACAACCCAGTAATGTAAATGTCATAGTTAAAAATCACAGTGTCCCTATCTCCTTGCCCTTGATGCTAACTCACAAATGTGCATAAAGCTATTATAAGAGAACAGGTCATGTCATACAAACAAAAACATAACCATAGCACTTTGGCCAATACAAACTTGTTAAACCATGCAAAGGCTTTTCAGGCATTGATATCAAGAACTTTTAAAAATTAGTCTGATCTACTCAATCACTGCAAATCATAAAATATAAATCTCAAAGAAGCCACATTTTCAGAAATATTTTGCATATCATCACTTTATTATAAATCAACGAAAAGGGAAATTAAGTTAAAAATTTGGGTATGTTTTTGTTAGAATATGTTTGATTTGAAACAGGTAATAAAATATGCATTCAGAAGACTGTTTTTTGACAGCGAATTTCAAACAAAAATTAAATATCAAACAAACACTCCAAAGTTTGTCTTCAGTTAATTGTGAGTGATGTGATATAACTACAAAGCATTATAATATTGGTAACATGCAGTGAACACCATTAAAGCTTAACAATTATATTGCAATTAATTTTGCAAACCTTTTAGTCTAAATGTCTGTGTGTACAGTTCTCCATATACCAGCACAATACACAGTTATATATAATCCACGTAACATTCCTCAAAAGTAAAAACTGGAAATTTGACACATAACATTGTGCAGCACCTTTAATATTCTTACATACTTATCACGATAAGTCATAAAATATTTTTCACTTTACATTTACAGGGATAGTGCACACAGATCAAGTATCTTTCAACTGCACATAAATGAGATAAAAGAATGAAATGAAAACATTCCAGTGTGATGTTCAAACATGCCATAGATGATATATTCATAATAAAAAAAAGTTGGAAAAGTATAAACAGAAAAAGTGATATATAAAAGAACTACTGACATGTGCAAACATTGACATCTACTAAACTATTTTGAATCAAATCTAACAGTAGGCATCAAGGGCAAGGTCAGCATTCCTCCAACTACACACAACACAAAATAGTTTTTAAAACTATCTTTGTAAATGAGGCAGAACTTTAATAAAATTATCATATTCATAGAGAAAGAAAGTGGAAAAGAACCCACAATTTGTCAAATTGAAATATTTTCAACATTTCTTTTTCTTTTATAAACTATCAATAGCTAAACATAATAAGCAAGAGGATGATGATCCATGTTTTAGGAGCTGGCAAGTCTCACATTTGTAAGCAGTTATTTTCTAAAGCGAGTCTCAAACATCCTGGACTCTTTGTAGTATGCATTGTCAGAAATCTTGAAGAATTAAAAATAAACCTAGTTCATAATTACATTCAAATCTGCTCATGCAGCCACCGGCCTTTTAAGGTCACCTTTATTTTCTCCCAAATCTGCTAATCTATAATAATTTAACATGTATTAGTCTGTTTGTTACTATCTTGGATAGCTGCTTAGAGAGATTTGACTGTACTGTTTATCATCCAGAACAAAACAAAACTTACAATTCTTAATAATTATACAGTAACAATTGCAAGAACAAGATTTCAAGAAGATTTTGATAAAGTGCAAGAATTAAGTCACCTATAGCCAACAGATTATCTCATGCAGCAATCACAGTATTACTTTTTGTACAAGTATTGCATATTTGTTATTAGATCACAGGAAAGCCAATATTATGCCAGCAAACAGCAGACAGAAAACCTAAGATATAAGTGCTTCAAATGTCTTTCGTGTTTGTTAGTTTTAAAATTCTACTGTGAGCCTAAGCACACACATATTTAGTATTTTGTGTGAAGGCAGTATATGCAACCCTCTGTGGTAAAAAGTATTGAACCCCAACCAGTTTGGCTCACGTTTTCCAAAAATGAGTAAAATACAGTTCTCAACATATAGAAATAGCAGACAGAAATAGCAGGAGAGCAATACTTTTATTGCCTAATAATGAGATATTTCAAATTGGAACAGATTTGACATTTTTTTAAATTTAGAATAAAACAAAATGACAAGGCGAGTACTCAAAACACTCACCACTTAAAAAATACTCCCATACTGTGAAAATGTTGGGTACATAACTGCATCTGCCTACTAAATAGTGGCTACAAATACACAGAGATATTTTTCTAACTCATCCCATTAATGTATCCTATTTGTCACCTGTTTACATATTTGGATTTCAAGTTTCTTATTATAATGGTGAATGTATAGTTGTACACAATGCAAACTCCGTTGTAGAATTTTATCCCGATGTGTGTGATATGCAAAACTGATATATACTCAATAAAATTAAGGACCAGTATATATATTTGGCATTTTTTTAATCCTACCCAAAAAATGCAATTTGGTCAGTTTTCAAAAAAAGAAAACCCCACTATTTGTATGACTTTTGCATGTGTCACCGATCAAATTTGACTTAAACTAGATTTAGAAGTCATCTGTGATCAAAATTTAGTTAAAATATAACACCTGCAAAAACCGACCAAAATGTCTACTGACCCCTTATTAAATTTGTTATGTAGTGATTTCATTGTAAACACTGATAAAAAACATACAGTTACTTAAGACAATTACAGCTTATTATATGCAGTTATTAAAAGGAACAATGTAAAATCCATTTGAGTAGTCATTAGCAAAGGATTACAGGAAATAAACTTATCTAATTTGGACATGGGTTGAGATATCTAACCCAAACATACAGACAGCTATGGATGAAATGAAACTGGCATGTTAGATAACAGTGCCAAACACACACACACGACACAGACAAAAGCTAAAACATTATCCTCAGTTCTGCTCTGCAGAGTATTATAAAGATCCTACGGCTGGAATTCTAGTCTGTTCTAGTAAAGATTACTACATCAAAGTATGTAAAGAGTATATCATTGTTGTATGATACTGCTAAATTAAAAGAAATCTTCAGATTCTGTCATATCTGCCTCAATCACAAAGATACAGCTGGAGGGTTGCTTCAAGTGCAATCTTTGAAAGCTGGCCAGGCCAGTTGGTCGGGACTTTGGCAATTAATAACATCTTATTGCTACTGGAGACCTATTGACAAAAGTAAGAAAAAAAAAAAGTAATTGTTAATATTTGTCCTAGGTCCTTTGCTAATAAAATTTGAAAGTCAAGTTTAAAAGGTCTGATAACTTTAAATTTAATACTTAAATCAAATTTTTCTTTTTACATATAAATTATACAAGCATTCATTTTGTGTTGAAATATTAAATAGACATTTTATCTTCTAGCAAACAGTTCTGTTGGCTTTATATCATAACCATATTCTTCCAAGTTGTTTAAACCCTGTGCTCAAACCTGGAGTACTAATTACTTCTGAAAATATTTCTATTCCTGTAATGTAATAAAATGAGTAGAAATTACTATCATAAATGGGTAAATAGAAAAAAATGACCCAACTTAGAACTGTGGTAAAAAAATAAATCTTTTTAATAGTTTACACATTACTGTGGTCATTTACCCAATTATATCAATAACTATCTGCGATCTTACACATGACAAGTGAAAAATTATTTCTAGTTTCATTTGTTTTGAAGATTCTCTTCCTTGCCCCTCCCAACTTCAAAAAACTTAAGAGCTTTGACGACAATGATCAATTTATCCGAGATGAGTGTCAGGAATGAGACCTACCTTCAGAAAGTGTGTGTGGCTCTGGGTGCTGTGTAGTGTGTCTAAGGGGAGCTTGGAAGCCTGGGGGAGGGTTGTGAGGTTGTGGAGGCCAGGAATTGCCTGCGGAGAATGGGAACTGTTGAACAAATGGCAGTCTGTGGTTGGCAGTTGTGCTGTCAGGCTCTGTAAGCTGACGAATTGACTTCAGCCAGTGTGGGGTACTGTCTGACAGTAAAGTACCTGTAGAAAAAAAAAAATTCATGTAAAAAAAATTGTTTACTAATGGAATCGCAAAAGACAAATGACGTTTAAACCAATCATAATCAACATTTTTCAAGCTTTAAGCACAAAAATTAAATATTTTCTAAACACAAGAATTGAAAAGGTTTGTTGTCAATGTTACTTTTGACTCTACTCTCTCATACTGCTTTTACATGCATGACAGATTTTATCCAAATGTAACAGAATATGCCACATGACACCTGCTCTTCGTGAATTTTATGAATCAAGCAATTTTTTTATCGTGACTATTATATAATATCTCAAAAATGTCAAGAATTTTCACTCAAATGAAAAACACCCTTCTCTTGTGTTGCACCAACCAAAATGTTAAGAAAATTGAATAATTCTAGCTCAATTGCTTTTTTTTTGCATTTTAAATACATAGCATTTTAAATACATAACACTGTAATTGATGAAATACAGTGGACTTTTAAAATAGCATTTGTCCATTCCAAATGTTTAGTAAACCTATTGTATAAGTGACAGTAACACCCACTTTAGGTTGAGTTAATTATCAGTGTAGCTTATCAGTTAATAAACCTACTTTTAATAAGGTATAAGATAAGTGCCGTTAAAGAAAAGTTCTGCTAAACATTAAACAGTATGTGGTGTTAAAATCTAAGTCTGTGTGATATTAACACCCGGTTATGCAAAGAATAAAGCACTGTAAGAAACAGCTATAGGTAATGAAATGCATTGATCCTGTCACCAAAAAGCCATAGATTTCCAGATACTGAGCATCTGTCAGAAATTATTATTTTTTTCTGAACAAGGACTATCTTCTAGGTATGTTCCTATTTCCTTAAATATGTTTTGTTTGTATTAAATTATATTAAAACTATTCTTTGTTCTTTCTTTTATCTCTATTTTGTGGAGCAACTAATAAGGATGGATGACAGGACAGACAAACCCAAATGAAGAAACATTACAATAGCTCAATAATGGGTTTTTAGATAGCCAAATCAAGAGTAATGTACCTCAGCCAAACTAAAGAGCTATGAGCTAAGCATAAACACATTATATTGTACCATCAAGAACGAGATGGCATATGATAATGAAGATGATCAATACATGGAAGATGAGGAATGAATGATCAATGTTTTGATAAGGTGTATGGATGCATTAATTCATTACACAAATGCAAACATACCATCTTTTATGTTGCCTGAAGAAAGTATTGCTGGGTCATGAGCCATCCATGAGAGATCTGGCTGTGTGGAGTTATTTTGCCAACCTAAGCAATAAAAACAAGCATCAAAGATAGCTTGATTCAGCAAACATATCTTTTTCTTTCAATACTTGGTCAGTAAATTCAGATAGGACCATACTTTCCACTTTTAGTATTAGACAATAAGCAGATGTCTTGCGTCATTTCAAATGTGACATGATTTCAAAAATTAAAAGTTAGTCACGTGAAAATATGAAAATGGTGGATAAATTAAAATGTCAAAACTGGAATGGTGTAATTGAAGGGAGTGGAGAAAAGGTGTGTACAATTCTTGCCCTTACCCTTTAGTCAGTTATAAGCACAGGTTTGTTCTTTTAAAAACACCATTACTTAATGAATAGATGCACACATCCCAACTCTAGAAGTAAAGTGTTCTAACTTCTACGTACAACTTTTAAGTAAGAACAACATAATTCTAGGATTGTAAAATGTGTGTTGTGTCTCACATTCGTAAGTACAGTTATTTTCTTAACTTAAGAATGTGTAAAATAATTCGAAGTCAAGTATTATGAAACTGGAAGAACATTTTTAACCAGCTAAGTTACAGAAGAAATATTTTTAAAAAGGAGAGGATTTTGCCGGCAAGTGGAAATGTTTATCATATCTGAACTTGAACCAAATTTTAACGGTATTCAGATGATAAGAAACATTCAATATCCTACAGACTCATTAACTGAAATCAAATATAAATAGTCAACTAAGCCACTAATTATGTTTTGTTGATATTTTATTACATTTCCTCAAGTTGTGGAAATTCACAACTTAAAATTCCTAAAATGGATGTTTAATGCCATCCTAAATAAAAACAGTTTTCAATTTTTAGATGTGTTTATGTGGTAATGTAAACTCTAATTTCATCACCAAAAAAAATAAAAAAATAAAATAAAAATTAAAGCCAATATTAATTGTTTCATATAATATTGTTAATGATATATCTTAAAAACATGCTGACAAGAGGAATTACTGATATGAATGAAGTAACTTTATTATATTATCTCAAGTGCTAACACTTAATACCATCTTTCATGTTACTACAATTTAGTTTTAATAATATTTAGGATATTTAACCTACGTAAATCAAATGCTTCTGTTGCTGGGTGTTTCTTATCCTTCTTGTAATTCAAAATATGGTTTAGCAGCAACATTAAGATCACAAATGTTTATTAAAAAAACACAAAGTTCAATTACGTTGTTAAATTCACAAATGTCTCTTTTATCCAAACTAAAAATATTTGAATTTAGATAATTAATTCAGAGATCAGACAGAACCTATCATAACAATGCATATTTTTAAACCTAACCCTGGGATAAGTCGGAACAAATTTTAATAATCTTGTAACTAAGTTTGTTTTTTGTTTTTTATCTTGATGCATTAACAGTATATTCTTACTTTTATGATTTGAGTTGTTGTTGTTGTTCCTCTGTGGAGATGAGCATTCACCCACGGGTGGAGCACCAAAACTGATATTTATATTTGGCAACAAAGAGCGAAGCTGTTCTTGCATATCTTTCATACTGAACATATCCGGCTGCTGCTGGTGAGGCTGCAGACAAAACAATTTGAAACAATTAAATTCTGATTTCATTTAATTATGAGAATTCTTCATTACCAAATCATAGTGAAATTAAAAAAAAATGTGATACTCTAAATTAAAAAAAGGTTATATACTGAGTAATGTACTGGAAATTATTGGCAGAAATTCATACAAATGAACTATGACTACAACAAGTGATTTCTTCATTTTTTAAATAATTAATCTACTATTAAAACTGGAACAGAAGCAATACATACATACATATTTTTATCTTAATTTTTTTGCCTATATTATTATCAATATTAAGTTTTTTAAGAGTAAAAAGGCTTAACTTTCATATATATTTTTTAATTAACATACCTGTGGTGGAGGTTGTGTTCTGTCAGGAAGTGGATTGTGGAACGAGTTCTGCATGTTTGAATAGCCTGGTTGAGAATATGGATATAAATCCATCTTGTTGTTCACTTCTGATAATAAAGACAAAACAAAATGCATTTTTAATTAAACTAACTAAAATATACCTACCCATGTTAACTATGTTCTGTAAATGCTTTATTCTGGTGGAATGTAATTTCATGTGGAAAAGAATACCATCCTATAATAATTTCTAGAGGACTATTTATCTTCTTACATAAATTTGGTTTTAATTATAGCAAAACATTTCCTTGTGTGATGCTATTGGGTCTGAATGATACTGATCCTTTGACATCTCACAACTGATGTAGGTGCACTACCATTGAAGAGAACTAAAAGTAAGTGGTTATTTACCCCCAATGCTGTCCATTGCAAATTTTAGATTCTTGTGGACATCTGGCAATCACCAAGTTAATTTTATTGATGATTTTGTTTGACATTATTACACTTGTGTTTTAACTTTTAACAAAAATCAACCTTTATACGTAAAAGATTTCTGCTTATGTATATTTCAGAAATCAGACTACATTAATGACAAAAAAAAACAATCACTATAAAACATATTTTGTGTATTTTTTTCTAAAATTGAGTTTATTAAATTGTATGACAACAATATTTTCTTTATGTCCAGTACAAATTAACAGATATATGACATTTTGATAGCCCGAATAAAAATAATTATTTCCTTGCATGAACCATATTTTTATTTACAGAAACATACCTGGTGTGAAATATCTTTGTGGAATTTGTTGATGGATCTGTTGTGTCTGCTGTATCTGACCAAGAGAAAAACCTGGAGGTAGGCTCCGGGGATGAGAACTGTGAACTTGGGGATGCATGGCTGGAACGTGACCAGGGGGCAACATTGAGTGGCTCATTGAGCTGTAATGATTTCTACTCTCCACACCATTTTCTTTCTCAATGAGATCAGCAAGACCTTTGAAAGACTCATCACATGGATCAAAACCTGCAATAATGCACAGATTAAAAATAACACTTCACATATATCAAACACAAAGCAAAATTGCTGTAAAACATACATTAAAAAAACAACCACACTTATTATAATATATCTGACAAACAATTAAGTGATGTACATTGTGTTAATAAAATTAATTATGACTTGCTTTTGGAACTAGAGATACTGCGCACAATTTTAGGGTGAAAAGAAAAATTTAAGTGCCGTAAGAACTCTCTGTTTGTACATCAAAAATAGATATACTATTAATTCAGGAGAGCATCCAATTTGTTTATTATTGAAGAGGAAAGACCTAGGTGATATTAGAGAACAATGGACTCCCAGACACACCTAAAGTGTGCACTGAGGTAACAAAAAAGGTTATCTATAAAATCACTTTACTTTGAAGCACAGCACTGCATTTTATATGAACAGGCACTAATCTAGGATAGAAAAAGTGGGATAAGTCACTTCTCCCTTCCGAATCAGAAATGGGAGATGTTTGATAACAGTGGGAGAAGTGAACCTACCAAAAAAAACAAACAATGTCATATGGCCTATGACCATTTTTACAGGATAAAAAAAAAAAAATTATATATATATTTTTTTTAAACTAAAAAATTAACTATTAAACTTTCTTTAACAATAATTTTAGTTTTGTTTATTGTTTTTTTTAATTATTTGGTGGGGTAACCTCCGAGCCTTATATCATTTACCTCTGATTTCAATGGTCTACCCATTTTGCGCACAGAATGATGTTCTTCTTGTGTTTTCCACAATCACCAGACAATTATTTTTAATTAAGATTTAATAATGAAGTAAATAGAATCAACAACCATATAACTTTAATAGATATGTCATTGAAAATATCTACTACTGACAACAAGACCCCGAAGTGAA
>JAULBS010073730.1:0-20826 GCA_032355785.1 Symmetromphalus regularis | reverse complement strand
CACCATCATTATAGACCACTTGTGTACTTCGGTATATTTGCACTAAGACGACATGGTTAAGTGTTACATTGATAAAATAAATAGAAATACTGGTAAAGATTATTATTTAGGCATTTTAATTTTACTGAAATTTTCAGTTTTTCTAAGCAAAAAGTTGGGGGAGTGGGGATAATTATATAGGCGTCTCCCCCCGTCCAAAAAGTGGGGAGACGTGTCCTGGGATTTACACCCATGCTGCCCATAGACAAAAGACCGATAACCTTTCCTTTCATTATTTTCAGAACTGTTACACTCATATCAAGAATTACTCTCATTAAATGTATAAATAGATTATATACTCAAACAAAAAAAATATCCATGCAATCAATAGTCATTTATTTCATAAATGAGATGACATTCATGGCAGAAATTCCAGAATTAGATAACCACACCAATTAGGAGGAAGTGTGTATGTGCAGTAATATCACAAATTGTGTACGCACAGTGATTTGTGATTATGGTGAAATGGCACATTAAAAATATTTAATATTTCAACATGCATACTTTCTTTTTTGGTTGAGTATATTACATATACCTGTGATGGTTCTGGTCTATAGACTTTATCTTTCTCCAACCTCTCCTTCTGTACAGTTAAACATTCTTTTCTGGCTAACAGATAACGAACTCTTGGATGAGAGTAATCACCATTCAACAGAGTCTCTCCAGTCATCATTCTATGATGAAGATCTCGAACACCAAGTTCAGTCTCTATTTCTACAAGCTACAATTAATAAAATTAACAAATATCAAACATGAACATCATGTAAATTTATGTATAAATCAACCCCTGAAATTGCCCGCAGCAATCGGCAATGCCGTGGAGATTGCCACAGAGGTTTTCATTCTCAGTGGCATCTTTTGCCGCAGACTCAAATGTTTTTTTCAAGGTGTATTTTTTTCAGAGTAGTAAATGTGTGAATGGTAATATTGCCATGGAAAATACAGTGCACACAATTTCTCTGCAGCATTTATTTTGCTATGGAGATTTTCTTAATTACAGGGTTTGGTAAGTTAAATAAACAAAATTTCTCCTGTTAGAAGATCTTTGATTCAGTTTAGTAGGAATTACATTTTATTACATTTACAAGAAGAAAAAGTGATGGTGCAAATTTTGTGGTTTAAATATTAAAGTACTATAACAGTCCCTTATTAGCACATCTAGAGAATAGCTCACTAATCAAGTGAGACCCAACAAGCTACAAATACACAGTTCATGAGACCATCAACACTCATAAGCCATAATTGTTGATGGCTCTAACAGATTTTATTAAGTTAAAACTAAATTTGTTTAACATCAACAGTTCACTTTGATTTATTAGTCATTGGCTATTGGATGTCAAACATTTGGTAATTTCAACACATTAGTTTTCAGAGGAAACTTGCTACATTTTTTCCATTAACAACAAGGTTTTTTTATATACACTTTCCCAAATATGAAAGCATATACACGTACAATAACAGACCTGTTTACCACATAAGTTAAAAAATAGTAAAATCAAAGTAAAAAAAAAGATGTAAAATCAACAAAAAAAGGAGTAAATTTCCACTTGAAATAGTGTCAACCGGAAATACGCTCATCTGAGTGGTGTTAAGACCGAAAACTATCACACTGAAAAGAAACATCCCACAAAAAAAAAAAATCTTAATTTTGACCAGGCCGGCACACAATTGTAAAAAGTACCTAAATATTGTACATTTTATGCCAAAATTGTAAGAGTAACTCGTAAGAGTAACAGATCTGCTATAGACTTTGTATACAGTTGTGGTACACTGGATGGGAGTTTTTATTAAATACCAGACTCTCAGACTTGCCAAAATATTGCAGACTACTGTTTTAGTTATTTTACCTCATCAAAAGTCAAGTTTGTTTTATTTAATGATGCCTTTATCTAGAGCACATTGATTTTTATCTTATCATCGGCTACTAGACATCAATCATATGATCATTCTGACATATTTGTTTAGAAGAAACCTGCTGCTACCACATAGGCTACTCTTTCTGATAAGCAGCAAGGGGGTCTTTTATATGCGCCATTCCACTGACAGGACAGCACATACAATGGCCTTTGATGAACCAGTTGTGGACCACTGGCTGGAACAGAAAATAGCCTTAACTGCAAATTGGTCCACTGAGAAGGATCGATCCGAAAACCGACACGTTCACAGGTAGACATGCTACTTTATGAGCTACTCCCATTTACCTCATCAATAACATGTCTCAGCTTGATCATCTTCTTCTCAACAGGATCTACAGTTCCAACTGGAGCCAACAGCAGAGCATGAGCTAGTCCCACATACACCAACCCATGCCCAACAGCCGTGACTGAAACATCATGCCCATCATCACTGACTGCAGCATTGTCTTTCTGTCCTACACAATCCTCCAAAACCTCAAAACATCTAGATAACACTGCGACAATAGCCTCGCTCAGGTTGGTGGAAGCCGTCTGTAAGATGCTGTAAGCTTCCATCAGACTTTCCTTGCTGAGAGTATCAGAGTCAAGTTCTTCCTGCAGTCTGTTAATGATGGTTGTCCACAGATCTTTCATGTCTGCATCAAGAAGACAAGGAAGGGTCTTCAACATGTGAAGAAAACTGCTAAGAAGATAGTCCATTTGAAGCTTTCTGAAATGAGGTACAGAGAACATGTGAATGAGACACTACAAAAGTTATATGGAATTTGTTTTTGTTACCACTGTTACAGTTATATCTTTGATATTATTTATTACATGTATTGTGTAGAGTTTATCTTATTGTAAATCAGCCCTGTACACTGATTTGTTTTAAGCTTTTTAATTTAACCATAATATGACATCCAGCAGCCAATTTTATTTTGTGCTGGAGATGGTGGTGGTCATTAAACAACCACACAATCAATTAATTTACCAAAAGGATACCCTCCATTTCAGTTGCTTCCTTGATATTATAAAGTGCTGGATTTACGCTTAAGCTAAACAAGCTACAGCTTAAGGCCTCACAATCAGTATTGGCTTCACAAAATTCCAGACTGTTTTTTTGTTTTGTTTTTTTTCATGTGGCTTTTTATGTGTACTGTAGTTTTTAACAAGGGGCTGACAAACTTTATATAGCTAAGGGCCTCACCGTCTAAATCTGACACTGCTTGATGTTATATTATATTATATATAAAAGGACTTACCAGAACACAAATTTAATAAAGGAAATCTATTACTGGTTATTACACTGAGTCTCATAGTCTGATTAAAATGAGCAAAAACTTCCCATGTACTTTTTCAATAAAAAAAAGTTGATTTTATAACCTGCTAACTGTGGTTCTCATAACCTTTATTTAACACAAAAATTATTTTTGGCTTTAAGGTCTCTTCATATCATATATAATACATATATTTTTACTTAAATAAAAATGCATGATATAACATAAAAATATAGTATATTATAAAAACTATTTTTGCTGGTCTAGATAGGAAGTATTTATACTCAACAAAAAGAAAAAGTATGCATGTTGAAATATTTTTGTTTCATGCGTGGTCTACTCCTAAATGGTGTGGTTATCTAATTCCAGAATTTCTGACATGAATGTCGTCTGGTTTATGAAATAAATGACTACTGATTACATGTACACATTCTTTTTTGTTTGAGCAGTTTGGGCTATTTTTCCATTCCAGCCAGTGGTCCACAACTGGGTCATCAAAGGCCGTGGTATATGCTGTTCTGTCTGCAGCACGGTGCATATAAAAGACCCCTTGCTGCTTATTGGAAAGAGTAGCCTATGTGGCAGCAGTAGGTTTCTTCTAAATACATATGTCAAAAGGACCATATGATAGACATCCAATAGCTGATGATAAAATAAAAAATCAATGTGCTCTAGAGGCGTTGTTAAATAAAACAAACTTAACTTTACTTTTTGGGGGGTTGAGTATGTATAGCAATAGAGAACAGAATTGTACCTGATGCTGTAGCATTTATCAGACTGTGTAGAAGCATGAGTCCACAAATGAGAAGAGACCAGTGACAGCTTGTTCACCTGAAGCTGGAAGTCTGCCAAGGGGACATCGAGAGGAAGCAAACTTTACATTTTTTTTGGTTGAGAGTATGTATAGCAATAGAGAACAAAATTGTACCTGATGCTGTAGCATTTAGCAGACAGCGTAGAAGCATGAGTCCACAAGTGAGAAGAGACCAGTGACAGCTTGTTCACCTGAAGCTGGAAGTCTGCCAAGGGGATATGGAGAGGAAGCGTGTCGGTCTGCTTCTCAGTCTGGTCATTGGACAGCAGGAAGAACATCAAGTGGGTAACAGGAGCTAACAACAAAACCTCTGGACCCTGTAAAAATATTAATTTTCAGTGTTAAGGGAAGTCCTTCATTATGGTTTTCTTGACATGTCTCAACACTCAAAAAATCAATCCTAAGAAGTAGTTTGATCATATTTATTTTCTTCAGGTCAATTTTAAGAACAAACATCTAAAAAAAAAATAAAGTCCCATAAATAATTTTCAGGCTATAAGGATTTAAAATTTCATGGGAAACACTTTTTCGCTTCCGTGCTGTTGTTCATGGGAACCCATTGGAAACTGGTTTTTTGGTAATCCAAAATAATGCAGCAGTGATACCACAATAATGGGAAATGAAATTTCGGTTCCGTGATTTTGACAACACGGTACCAACATGCTACTGGTAACAATCATTACCGTGAAATCTTATGGCCTGATTTTACAATTAATGCTGCTTTACTTCAAGCATGTAATGTTAGTAGATGTCAAATATTGTCTGAATTTTACAAAAACATTTTTCTTGTATGTGCATGTTACTAGATATATTAACAATGGTTAAACACCATTTTAAAAATAAAAACATGATTGGTAAATTCAGTCCATGGAAATGACATAGTCTACAGAGGAAACCAACTGCCCCAACAGGTTATCCTTTTTTACTATAAGCACATTATTTATAAATATTATAACAACAGCACATATCATGGCCTAATAATACCAGTCACAGAGCACTAGCTGTAAAAGTAAAAATGAAAACACACATCCTACCAAAAATAATAACTTCCAGTGGTGGACCCAGAAAATACATTTAGGTGGGACTCCAATAATATGATGCCAATTCCTTGGATTCTTTAAAGTGAAAAAAAAAAGGAAAAAAAAAAAAAAGATAATGAATATTTTTATTTTATTTAAATCACAAAATTTAGGGGGGCCCAGGTCCCTGGAGCCCCTAGATTCACCACTGACATCGAAGTTTTTATAAACAGAGGAACAGAATACAAAGTAAAATAACTTAACTAAAATACAAAGTAAAATAACTTAACTAACATTAACTTTAATTGTTACATTCGTTCCCTCTTCAGTGTCAGAATTCCATCTGAGCCAGCGATCTGTATTTCTAGTCACAGCAGACGACCAAAGTCTTTTCATGACCTTCCTTAAGACTGCTGTCTGCCATGATTCGTCAACTTTAGAAGTTATACGACATGAAACTATTTCTGGTGTAAACTGTTTACAAAAATCTGTTATTTGTGAAACAGAAGATGGAAGACCTTTCCAAATTGTATGCAACACAGACAATTCTGCAAGGAGGGAAATGTGATCAAAGACTGGCCAGAGGTCAACATGAATGGATGGAGACTTGGTGTCTTTCTCTATAGAAATATCACAAGTAACATTTTGAAAATCAGTTTCCATGCTGGTGTCATATCTCTTCAGAATTCCAGCTGATTTCAGTTTCTCACTTGTATCTAAAAACAAACAAACAGAATAGGTTATCACTATGGTGGCCAAATAAATAAATTGCTGCTTCAGGGTGTAAATCTGGGTTTGGCATTTAATGGGATCACTGAATAAGCACCTTAGTGAACTGCATCTGGTGCACAAAGGGTGGATGTAGGTTTCTGAAGCTATCCCACATTTATCTTGAAATCAAAAGATATTCCACATAAAACTTGTGTCTGTGTGAGAAACAGTTTTTGACCCTTTTGTCCATTTTCAGCTAACCCAACTTATACCGTTTTGGTTCTAAAGCAGGGAAATGCTGGTAGCTTATTCAGTTTAATATATTTGCCCATTTTTAAATATTATTTAAATATAAAATACATATAGCTCACATATATAATATAGCTTTTTCTCATTCTCCTAAGAAAAATGAAGAGGTCCAATGTATTTTGACAAAAACAAGTTTATTCAATATTAAGAGCACCAGCCCACAATGCACCATCAACAGACGATAATTATATGCTATTGGTTAACTTACAAAAGCAAAATTTGTTTTATTTAACGATGCCTCTAGAGCACATTGATTTTTATCTTATCATCGGCTATTGGATGTCAATCATATGGTCATTCTGACATATGTATTTAGAGGAAACCCACTGCTGCCACATAGGCTACACTTTTTCGATAAGCAGCAAGGGGTCTTTTATATGCACAGACACAACAGAACATACCATTGCCTTTGATGAACCAGTTGTGGATCACTGGTTGGAATGGTACATGAAAATGTAAGCCTACTTCCAACAGGATTTGAAAAAGTGTCTTCAACTTGACAGTCCATGTTCTACCACTAGTAATAGTTTAACATTCTTATTCTTAATTTATACTTACAAAATGAATGTGTTTTCAAAAAGGCAGGAAGAACCAACTACTTTCACAACTTTTGCGTCTATCATGAGTCAAATTTTACTCAAGGTTTAGGAGCAGTCATCTGTGATTAAAATTCAGGCCATAGGATTTCAAATTTCGTGGGAAACACTTTTTCTGTTCCATGGTTTTGGATCATAGGAACCTAACGGAAACAAATTTTCGGTAATCCAAAATAACGCAGCAGTGATATGAAAACCATGGGAAACAAAATTTCGGTTCTGTGATTTTGATGACATGGTACCGACATTCTACTGGCAATGATCGTTACCGTGAAATCCTATGGACTGAATCTTTCAAAAACAAATCCAACACTAACCAAAAAACACAAAACTGGCTACTGACCCTTAATTAATTTTGTTGAGTGTAAAATAATGCCACATGTTAAAAATGTAAAAAATTACATCAGAAATCAATGACGCTGCACATATATAGGAGTTACAGTAGCTCTTTCGTGACGATGCAAATCTATCTATGAAGCAGTCGGTGCTCTGCAAACAGATGTTTCCTCTCTGATCCTCCCAGCGCGCACATGCACGGACATATCGAGACATTGATTGTTTCATTGGCAACTGCAGCTAGACGAGGTGATTAACTAAGCAACTCGATTGATTTCAAGCATACCTGATTGCCTGTCTTACCATAATTCAGCTGATGCCATTTGTCTGTCATTGTTATTGGTAGACCATGTGACATAGGTAGTGTTTAAACAGATTTCCACTACATGTGGTGTGTCTATATGTATGTATGTATGCGTTTGTCTGTCATTGTTATTGGCAGACCCTGTGACATAGGTAGTGCTTAAACAGATTTCCACTAACTACAGTGTGTCTGTATGTATGTATGTGTTTGTCATTGTTATTGGCAGATTCTGTGACATAGGTAGCGTTTAAACAGATTTCTCTAAATACAGTGTGTCTGTCTGTATGTATGTATGTATGTATGAATGTATATATATATATATGTGTTTGTCTGTTATTGTTATTGGCAGATTCTGTGACATACATGTAGGTAGCGTTTAAACAGATTTCCACTAAATACAGTGTGTGTGTGTGTGTGTGTGTGCGTGTGTGCGTGTAAGTTTGTATGTATGTATATATATATATATATATATGTGTTTGTCTGTCATTGTTATTGGCAGATTCTGTGACATAGATAGTGTTTAGCAGATTTCCACTAAACACAGTGTGTCTGTATGTAAGTGTGTTTGTCTATCAGTATTATTGACAGACTCTGTGACAAAGGTAGTGTTTAAACAGATTTCCACTCAATGCAATGGAATACATGTGGAATTTAAAAAAGTTTTATGTTGCCTATCGGTCTTGTTTTGTTTATAAACATGTTTATATACTTCTACTAAATTTGGTACGAATCCTTATAAAAACAACACCTGGATATTATCTACATACAACATGTAGTGCTAACTAGTGCCATATTCAGGGCTGGCGTAGCCAGGAGGGCACATTTGCCCCCTCCCCCAATAATCTGCATCACCCTTTTTTGACGAAAATTAACACCCTAAAATTTAAATTTGGTAAATTTATTATGTTGTAGGTGTCCTTCAAATGACTGATGGTACCTTTATTCAGTCTTGCCCCCACCCATGCCTGTTTAAATGGCTCCCCCTAGCACTGATATTATACTATCATATGTACATTTTGAATTCTCTCTTTTTGTGCCAAACAAGTACACACTAACATACCTTGTAATTTCCTCATGTAGTTTCATGGGGTCTTCTGGATAGAACTTCACTCGAAAACAAAGCACCATGGGGTTGACACCTGTTTCAAAAGATAAATAAACCAACAATAAGAGAAAGGGTTAACACTAGTTTTAATAAAATGAAAGGATTGTTTGTTTAACGACATCCCGGAACATTGGTTATTCAGTAGCTATTAAGTGTCTGACATAAGGAATTCTGTGACTCATGGTCTTTGGAGGAAACCTGCTACCACCACATAGGCTACTCTTTCTAATTACCAGCAAGGGATCTTTTATATGCACTATCCAACAAGACAGGACAGTACATACCATAGCCTTTGATAAACCAGTTGTGGACCACTGGTCGGTGAAAAAGGTTATATCTATCCACTGAACCTTGTTTGAAGTCAGTATTGAGATTAAAAATCTCATGCCTTGACTGACATTTGATCCGAGTACCTACCATCCATGAGACAACAGCTTAACCACTGCACCACCGAGGCTTAGTTTTAAGAAAGACAATGATGTGACATTAATGATTTACTTATTAGGCTAATACCATTTTAATAAAAGTTAACCTAAAATCAAACTTAAAAAAAAAATTATTTTAAATTCCATAAACATATTAATATAAAGTTCTACTAAAAAAAATGTAAAAGACACTTACTGCTTAAAAAAAAAAAAAAAAATTGTTTCATTTAATGGTGCCTCTAGAGCACACTGATTTTTATCTTATGATCAACTATTGGACATCATACAGTCATTCTGACATATTTTTAAAGAAAACCCACTGCTGCCACATAAGCTACTCCTTCCAATAAGCAGCAAGGGGTGTTTTATATGCACTGTCCCAACGACAGTACAGCACATACCACAAGCCTTTGATTAGCCAGTTGTGGACCACTGGTTGGAACGTAAAATATGCTTACTAAAATATCAAGAGTATATTTTTGCAAAATAGTGGGGTTGCAGCAGCTATACTTTTTTATGCTACAGCCATTTCCTCTATGTTATATCTATAGGCATGGTGCACAAACATGATACACAATTTACAGGATTATTCCTTTATCAGAAAAGTTAATTTAAGGTTTTGTAACTATTCTTGCAGTATCTGGTGTAAGATCAAGACAAATTTATCAACCATTTGTGATAAAAATAACAAAAAATAGCATAAAGTGAAGAATTCTTTCATATAATCTAAATGAAACGTCAAATGCTAAACATATTATAAACCAGTTATTTTTCCATCATTTTGTGATTATTTAACAATAATGTATATTGTGCCATGTTTTTGGTATTTATGAAGATTACAAATTGTGATTTTCTACATTTTTGTTTGCAATTAGCCAGACATTATAAAGAAAGTATATATGCTATTAAAAGGGAATGGTTCTATATAGAAGAAAATTATGCAAATAAAAGGAACATGCAGTTTTCATGAATGGAGTGCAGACTACAGGGCACAATATTTCACGCGAACCGCCGTTCTGTTCATGTATTGGTTACGCAAAATAAAATTTACGCGAACCACAAATCGGTTACGTCATGACCTGTAGACGTTCAGAAATTAGAACTTGCAAACTTCACGATTACAGGAAGTTTATTCACGCAGACGTACAAGTATTCCGACAAATGTTTTAGACTGATTTGTAGATACTTGATGCACAGCAAACCAGTAAACAACATTATATTGCAACAGTTGTAACTTGCGACAGGTCTTAAACTAAAAATGCGGAGTCTAGCAAAAAATTTTAATGAAATGTCCACAGACGCTTGGGACGGCTAAATTATATGCAGTTATTTCATCTTTAGAAATATAATTATGCTAAAATAATATTGGATTGCCTATAATTTTATAAATTATGCTGAAAACGATTTTAATGTAAAGAGGTCTTACAAAAGTTTTAAAATACCCACATCACAAAATGAACTTTAAAACACAAACATCTGGAACATCGCTGTAGATAAAGTGAAAGTAGCTTGGACAATGCGAAATGAAAAAAAGGAATTCCGAAGTATTCATTAAAAAAAAGAAAAAAACTAGCAAATATTAAAATTCTTTTTTTTTTTATAAATTGTTTTCTTTTGTATTTTGTTTTAACTTTGTTTGAGCTAAAAAAATGATGTATTTAAAACAATTTCAACATAACTTTCAGGTAACCCACAGGTTATGCCAATATAATTCATGAACTATGGGTTACCTAGGTAAAAACCATGTGAACCCAGGGCACAATATTTCAAGCAAACTGCAAATCGGTTGCGTCGTGACCTGTAGATGTTCAGAAATTTAAACTTACAAACATCACGAGTACAGGAAGTTTATTCACGTAGACGTACAAGTATACCGACATATGTTTTAGACTGATTTTTAGATACTTGATGCGCAGTGAACCATTAGACAATGTTATAGTGCAATTGTCTAAACTAAAAATTCTGGGTATAGAGTCGAGCCAAAAGTTTTAATGAAATGTCCACGGACACTAGGGATGGCTAAATTATCTGCTGCTATTTTATCTTTAGGAATATAATTATGCTGACATAATATTGGATTGGCTATAATTTTACAAATGCCGAAAATGGTTTTAACGTAAACAGCTCTGACAAAAGTTTAAGTATACCCATTTTGCAGAATGAGCTTTAAAAAAACAAACATTTGGAACATCACTGTAGATAAAGTGAAAGTAGCTTGGACAGTGCAAAACAAAAAAAGGAATCTGGAAGTGTTCATTAAAAAAACAAAAATATAGCTAACTTTATGAAACATTAAAAAAAACATGTTTTATTGTTTTCTCTTGTATTTTGTTTGAGCTAAAAATTATTTATTTAAAACATAATTTCAACGTAACTTTGAAGTAATCAATCAGGTAACCCACAGGTTATGCAAATATAATTCACGTAACCGAACTATGGGTTACCTAGGTAAAAACCATGTGAAGCGACTTCCGGTTACCTTACATTTCGAAATATTGTCCCCTGTGAACCGACTTCCGGTTACCTCAGATTTCGAAATATTGTCCCCTGGATGTATTAGTGCTCAGCTTTTTAGCCTTTTAGTCCATTTGAAACTTTATTAAAATGTATTACTAACAAGTTTTATTCAATCACAGAGTATTTGATTATAGTTAGTTACTCTTAACTTCATATTGTTTCATTTTATTTCATATAATTTGATTAATGCACTCTTTATCATTTATGGTTTTGCAACTGCAGATCTGTCAACTCCCATGCATTCGGCATGAGACTCACACATTTGTAAAAAAGATCACGCTTCTATAATCTCACACTTTTTAAATAGTATGTGTATTTTAGAATTGAATAGCATTATATGCTGATTATGTAGGGTTTTCTGTATTCTTTATCTACTAATAAAGCATATTGAACTTACTCTTTTCCTTTTTTGTTCTAACAGTAGTAACACTAACAGTATGTTAAAAAAAACTACCACTACCAGAGATCTCCATTTTTGGCATAAACACACTGTTTCGCTCTGGACTCTGATTTTTTTCTAACACCTTGATATTGTCACAAGTTGAAAGCTAAATCAAAGCAATATGTTTTAAAAAGCAAAATATTTTAACTTGTGGACAGTTGTATTAAATTACTACATTGTATACATGTGCATTTAATTTAAATGTTTTAATGTGACCAGGTTAAATTATGTGATATTTTTTCTTATTGGTGTACTAATCATGTTTTATTTAATTTTTGAATGAAGATGAAGTCAGTTGACCAGTTGTTAAAGGAATTTCAACAAAAGGCCAGTAAAAAGAAATTGCCACCTTTACTAAAACGAGAATTTAAGAATGTGAGAAGTGTTGGAAATGGGACATGTGTGAGAATCATGCAGTGGAATATGCTTGCACAAGGTAACGGATTTGTGATGACAAGTTGAAGTATATCCTGTAAGTTATTTTTGTGATGCAATGCCACTTATTACCATAAGTTATTTAATGCTCTATATTGTATATTTGTGTTGGCCACAAAGTTGTGCTGCAGGACTCGAGCTTGGACCACAGTGTGATTAAAGTAAAAAAATAAGGTGCACACTTAGAATATTAAAATGAAAAAATAAACATCACCATATCTATATAAAGTTTTGTGTGCATTGCTAATATTAATTTGTTATGATAATTATCAAGTAGATTGATACAGATTGCATTATTCACTAATATAGTGTAATGGAAAAAATTCAAGTTGTACATTGGGACAAAAACAATTACATTGGGACAAAAGCAATTTTTCTAGGTACAAAAGAAAAATTATGGTTTCTAGTTGTAACTTTGAACCTTGTCAGCACATTTAACAAGAATCAAATATGTAAAATTATGATAAAGGTCAAAAGTGTAACATGGTAAGCAGATCAAATTATTTAGATAATTATCACCCAATTGAGGCTAATGGAACTTGCTAAGAATTCTAGATTAGTGTATGATAAGAAATTATACTTGTACTTGTATGCTAAAACAAAAATAAATTTGAGGATTAATTATATAGTTATCAAAAACTGATATGGAATGTACAAGCTAATTCAGTGCCAACCATATTAAATATTTTTAGCAATTATAGCAATAGAAAATAGAAAAAAAAATAGCATTTCATAATTTAAACATAAATATTAGTTTTGCATATATTCTTTATTTCCAGCACTGAGCCAAGGAAGTGACAATTTTGTTTTATGTCCAAATGAAGCTCTGGATTGGGAAAATCGACATGTTCATATAGTAGAAGAAATTCTCACATATAACCCAACTATTTTATGTATTGAAGAAGTAGACCATTTTGACTTTTTATTACAGACTTTGAAAACTGTAGGTTATGAAGGAATGTGGTTTCCCAAGCCAGATTCCCCGTGTCTGTATGTCGATCACAGTAATGGGCCAGATGGATGTGCTATGTTTTGGAAAACTGACTCTATTGTCATGAATAGCTCAGACAATGTTGTTCTGAAAGATGCTTCTGAGAGCAATACAAATCAAGTAAGCATAATTGGAAAGTTTGAAATTAAGAACATTTCTGACCGTCCAAAAGAGTTATATGTAGTAGTAACTCACTTCAAGTCCAAAAGACCATTCTTCAAATTGCGTCAAGAACAAGGGAAATGGCTTGCTGACCATATATCCAAACTGGTAGATGATAAGCCAGTTGTTATATGTGGAGATTTTAATGCAGAACCAGATGAAAATGTTTACGAAGTATTTTCAAGCAGTAAGATGAATTTGAAGAGTGCTTACACGTGTCTTTCTGACAGTGGAAACGAACCACCTTACACGACTTGGAAAGTAAGAGGTTCCCCTAAAGGACACCAAGATATCTGCAGAACTCTCGACTATGTATGGTATTCTGAGAAGAGTTTCGTGGTTCGGTCACTGCTAAAATTTCCAACAGTTGAAGAACTGGGGGCTAATCGACTCCCATCATGTCAGTATCCTTCAGACCATCTCTCACTGGTTTGTGATTTTGATCTAATTTAATAGATGGACATTAGCTTTGCATCTTTGACAACATGTATACATGTAATTGCATCAAGCTGTACATCTTTTTCCATAAACATAATGACATTATTTTAAGTGGCCTATTGTTTTTTGACGAAAACTTAACTACATTTCCACATATATCATAGTAATTTAATATCATGGTTTTCAGCTGACACACCTCAATTTTCATACTGTAATATCCAGGATATTGCCCCACTCATCACCATAAATTCCATAGTAACTTTAGTTGTTTAAAATTATGATTATTGGTAAAAAAAAAAAATAGAAATTCCATTAGCCTGCCGCCTACCTATAAGTACATGAAAGACAATCCAAGGCACAAATTAACCGGTGTTGCATCACAATTTGCGTTGGAAAAAAACCTAACAGCTAGTCAAAATTATCTGTTCAAAGTAAAATGCGAAACACCACTTTTTCTCTGAACCAATGCTACCTCATACACATCTGTCGATGTCTTTATTGAATTGTTCCTTGATTTCACTACATTACTATAATGCAAATGCACTTTTTAACATTGGTTAGCAATTTGCTAGTTAAGTGAAATTTTTTATTTTGTGTCTTGCAATTGATCAGGTATTCTGCTTTTGCTTGCATGTCAACTGCTAATGAGTTGTTTTTAATTGTTTGGGGGCAGCGGGATGTAGCTTGTTTTTGTTTGGGGTGAGTGGAATGTAGCTCAAACGGTAGCGTGTCCACCTGTGAAGCAGTCGGTTGTCTGATCAATACTTCTCAGTGGACTCATTTGCAGTTTGGGCTATTTTCCGTTCCAACCAGTGGTCTGTAACTTGTTCATAAATGGCTGTGGTCTGTGCTGTCCTGTCTGTGTGACGGTGCATATAAAAGTCCCATTGCTGCTTATCGGAAAGTGTAGCCAAAGTGGCGGCAGCATGTTTCCTCTAAATAAATATGTCATAATGACGATATGATTGACGTCCAATAGCTGATAAGATAAAAATCAATTTGCTCTAGAGTTGAGGCATTGTTAAATATTTTTAAAAATATATTTTTGTTTGGGGTTTATTTTTTTCACTGATTACATCCAATTTTTTTATATCGTAATTTTGTTCTTGATGTTGAAATCGCAGTAATTTCCCTATTATCACTTAAAATAGTTTTAAACAATCATGATTTGAAGAAACATTTCATATTGCTCACATTTTTGCTCTGACAAAGAAACACTTGTTTGCACCATCAAAAATTCCTGAGGTGTTTCAAGATGTTTTAATACATATAGCCCACAGGTAATATGCAGGAAATCTTTAGAGGGTAATGTTTGAATTTAAAAAAACATGGAACTATTTCACCGATCCCTTCAATTTCGAGTTATCATTGTTTGACTGTTTTTATATTTATATATAAATATCAACAATTTTATCCTACTTACATAAAGTGTACATCCATTTTCTTACATATAATAACAATATATTTAAGAGGCTGTTTAAAGTCTATACAACTGTTTCTGCCGATTGTTTTTAGCCAATATCTGTATTTCCATATATGTAACAATAATTTTATCTGCTGATTTTAGCCAAAATGTGTGTTTCCATTCATGAAAAATTATTTCATCTGCCGATTGTTTTTGATTGTACATACATTTTCAAACGCACAACAGTTATTTAACCTACATACTGTTTTAGCCAAGATCTCCATTTCCAAGCATATAACTGATTATACCTCTCTATATTTGGTTCCAGTGTTTTGGTGTTGTTTGTTTGTTTTTGCCATTCATACCAGATTATATCATTATGGTTGTGCTTATAGGAAAAACTTTAAATTCATGCAATTTGTTTGAAAATAAATTCCTGTCTTTAAAGTTTTATGAGTAAAAGTGCCAGTTCAGTATTGTGAGATTTTATTGTTTTTGGTTTTCTTATTGAGCATAAGCACGATATTCATTTTGTATTTTTAAAACTGGAGAAGGAATTTCTTTCCTACAATAAAAATTCTGGCTGACCTATTGTCCTTAAACCTGTATTCCATCAGAAAGTATTTCTAGGATTGAAAGTAGTGATTCCTAAAGTAGGTGGTGGAAAGATCAAGAGGGGCGGTGAGGAAAAAGGTGGTGGCAGTGGCATCAAAACCAAGTAATAATTATACCTAATACCAAGAAAGAGGTGTGTCTTTGTATGTGTTTATGTTCGGGTGAGTGGGGAAACTAGGGATGTTGCCTGGGAGCCCAGGGGCCGTCAGCCCAAACAAATTTAGGAACCACTTACTTAAAGCACTGACACTTTTGGTTATAAATATAATTGTGAGCCAAAGGGAATATTAATAGTCAAACTTGTCTTAAGCAGCTGCCCAAGGTAGTGAGAAAATGTGACCTCTTAAAACAGGTGATTGCTTAATACAGGTTAAATTACACTAGATTAGTTAATTTGGGAGAAATTAAAGCTGACCCTTTAAAACAGGTGGATGCTTAATACAAGTGGCTGCATGAGCAGGTTTGACTGTAGTTAATTTGTGTTAATATTTCTGCAAATACTCAATATAGTGTTATTTTTAGTGGCAAGGGCGAAAATCCGTTCCTGAAAGTGGGGGGGACGGAACACAACCCCCGGTATTTATACCCATGTTTAGTGAGTTTTTTTATTTTTTATTTGATGTTAAAAGTACTATGATAGTTGCATGAGGTGGCAGTCCTCTATAATATCTGTGCTGAATTGTAGTCCATTTAAACGAGCAAAACTCTCAGTTTTATGCACATAACGAATTACTATTAAAACAATTTACTGCCACAAAAATTATATTCCGTGGGTAAATAATCAATTGTCTGACAGGAATTGGTAGCAGTCCTAATAACATTTTTAATAGGATATCAATTGTATTGTAACAACAAATTACTATCAAAGCAAACTGCTATCATACTTTAAATGACAATATATGACCAATGGGGCCTTCATAATATGGTTGCATACCATTTTAATTTGAGTTTGAAATAACATTTTATAATGTTAATTAGGTCATGTTTGTAGGAATCAATATGCAATTGTTTATTGCCAATATACATGTATATGTAAAAATAGCAATATAAGACACTCGCAACTATGATAGTGCACTTTAAAAAAAACCCAAACAAATGAATCACATTTACAATTTTCATTTTTCACTATTTTAACTTTAGTTTGCGCCACATTTTTTTTTAGTTTGGAACAATTCTTTGTGATTTAGATTTACTTGGTGTTTGGTACATCTTATTGTATGCTAGTAAGATACAGTTTGTATGTATGTATTCTATAATTCTACTAGAGCTGTAGAAGAAAGTATTATTGTTATTTATTATATGTTAGCTACTAATGTTCTAATTTTTATAAGGTACTGTTTTGAAATAAGGTGGATGTGTAGTTTTATTTTACCAGAATAATATTATAGTAGCTAGCATGTGTGACTTAGAAAGAATGGTATATTCTATTGTATACCAGTAATACATAGTTATTTTGTTATACAGAAACCTTTTAAATTACTTTGATAGATTATTTTTAATAAATTAATACTCGTTACATTTGTTTTGTTTAATTTGTTATAGGGTTCAGTTTTGCAGTGTTTTCTACAGGAATTATGTTTACAATGATGGCAATCATCCAAATTATAAAAATTAATATTAAAGCAGTTTGTTCCTCATAGTGTAATTTATTGTGAAGGTCCTGCATTCATGTTGGACATGGGAGAAACACAGGTTATGTAAACCTCTAAAAATAAACACAAGTACTGCCTGTATGGTGTTTAGTGAAGAACTGGACATCCATTTATTCATTTACTTGTTTATATTTTTCAGGAATATAATTCACAAAATAATCTGAAATTAAAATTAGTCTTCATTTAGACCTTTATAAGCAGTAGATAAATGAAACCACTGTATAATTTCAAGAGGACTCCATCAACAGATATGACAAACACTGAAGCACTCTTAAACAACCAAAACTTCAATTCTAAATGCATAAAATAGACAATCTGTGAATTTAACTTTTGAAAAAGATAATTTGTCAGAGATCTAAGCAACAAAATCCGTTGGAGGCTAGCTTACACATAACATGTAAACATTACCAAGTGATTGTTAATAAATCAATGTGCTCTAGTGGTGTCGTTAAAAAAAAAAACGGATCAATATTTATTCCTGATAGTTAAGTTGTTTTGTGTTTCTTTATTTTATCTTGTACGGTGATGTAGTAAAATTTCAACCAGCAGTAAATAACTCCCACTGAGCAGTATACTGAGGTGAGTAGGAGAGGAAAGAACGGCATTTTCTTGTTCAATCCCAGCATGAAGTGCACACAACTGTTGTAACATTCGAGAACAACAATCCCAATAATATATACTGTCTCTAATGTTGATAGCAGTGGCAGTTTCACTGGCCTCCAGGTAAATCTGAAATGCAAATTTACTTAATATACAAATATATAAAAGCAATATAAATTTGAAATATTTCTAAAGAAAGGGATTTGAATAAAATACATATTGATAGTATATTGGTACATCAATTAGTGAAAAATATTTTTTGTTTTTAGTGTCTGAAAGAAATTCATGAGAATGAATTCCATGCAAAAAAATGTTTAATAATCTACCAAACATTGAACTTCCCAAGATCAATGCAAATGAAAGCTTGCAGGAAATGTATTTTCAATACTGTTTGTATGTATTAAATTATGCAGAATTGTTGGAGCAAGTACAATTTTATATAGGTTCAATAGTTAGACTGAGTATATCATCTAAAAATAAAAATTACACAATAATAGTCACCTGTAGTCATTTAAAAAGATTATCTAAATCTGTGTTCTGGTCATGATATTTGTGGGTAGCCATTGCTGTGTTTGTATAGACAGCATTTACTACCACTGTTTGCAACATCTGATGTTACTCACCCATGTATATTTCCTAAACTTGAGAATGCATAGATGCTGTATACAATAATCAAAAGTATTTTAATGGGAGTTTCTGAAAGAAATAAAAACCTTATTTAGCAGATGAGAAATGTAGGTAAAGTGATGGTGAGAGACAGGGTTTGTATTTTACATCACAGTTAATGACTTAAAGGCAATAATGTATTTTCAGTGACAAAATATTTGTGGTAAAACCATAAGTAATTATCTTTAAATTTTATACCAAGGAGCGTGAATAATCGCGACCCAAAAATACCATCGAGTTCAGTAATTCTCGGTTTTTGCGAACATATCCGAATATCACGAATATTATAAATATATCGATCCAAAATATGTAATAAATCTACAACTCGCGTAGTTGTCAGAGAAACAGAGCCAAAAAAAATTGAAAAAACTTCCGGTTTTCTCCATTAAATCGACTGGTGGTAGTCTCCGGTAAAATTAATTTTGCGTAACACATACAGATATCGGTGTAGTCAGGTATCGACTATTTTTGTTTCCAAAATGCGGATGGAAAATCCATTTAATTAATAAACTGCACTATTTTGAGACAAGTAATTATGTTTTCAGAGAAAATAGGGAATTCCGTTTCAGATAGGAACATACCAAACTGTGTGAAGAGAAGTGGAAACAATGAGTAATGGCCGATAGTCGACAGAATTAAAAACAGTTGAGCATCTCGCTTCTTTTCTGTAATTAGCAGTCTGAAAAAAAAATTGATCTGTAGTTAAAGGCCTGTGATTTTGTGCTTTAAACATATTACCTTATATTAACTGTTTGTATGACCTCAAATAGTCTATATTTATTATTGTATGCTGGGGGTGAGGCATTAAAAAATCAATCAATAAACATATTACCAACTTCATTATTAAATATTACTAGACATAAAAAAAGCAAAGCCCACAAATATTTAAATTGCTATCTTTAAATAATATTCTTAAAAGTCTTAACATCAAATAGAGAACAGTGTTCATTTAATATTCTAATTACTACAAATTACTTTCAGATATAATTCTTTGAAAAAGTTAGTGTGAAATAGTTTGAGGATTTTTCAAAACTATTTCAAGATGTAATCAGTAAATTATGAAAAGATGTGTTTAACAGTGATAACAACATGTAGTTACAACTACATGACTCATCCATAACAGATGTGCAAAGCAGTTTCTTCTGTTTAATAATTGTAAATCTGCATGACCAAAGCTTGTATGAAGTGACTTGATTCAATATTTTGCATTTTATGAGGCTTTGAATGGACCACCCACAGTGGCCCACCTTTCTGGAGACCAACCCAATCAAACTGTGTACCTCACTACAAAGAAAAACTTACGTGAATGGAATAACTGTAAGAAGAATGGCTTTCTCATGGACATGCCAGCCAAAGATGAAGGATGCCAGACCACACAGCACGATACAGCGAACTAAACTGTGTGGGCCCTTTGGGTGCAACCATAAATGAACTAAAGAAGGCTGAAAAACAAAAACATTTTACAAATAATTTTGTCTCGTACAGTTACATTGTTATAAAACAGTCTTGACTAATGGCTAAAAGCAAAGTCTAGCCTTGACATTACACTATTTTTATGGCGCTGTCATAACATTGAAAGTTTTAACCTGAAGTCCAGACTAAAAAATTTGTATAAGTATGTGGCAAGCCATGGGTCAGAATGTCCAAAGGAAAGCAAATGGGATATATTTGAAGTTCAGGCAAAAAAAAAAGTAGTTTTGTTTTGGAGAAAAAGGAATGTGGACCTATTTAACAACAATTTAGTTATTTGTACTCGAGAAGAGATGTATTATGGTAAGCACACATCACCCACCCACTTTATCTAATAATGTATCATAATTACTTGAATGCAGAGTGTAGGAGCAACTGTTACTAGTTGTGATATAGATTTCAGGATCATTTACTGAAAGTCTGTACACACCAACATTGCACACAGTGTGAGTACAATTGTTACTAGTTGTGATACAGATAGGACAATGTGATTAAAAACTTGTACTCACCAACATTGCACAGTGTGAGTACAACTGTAACTAGTGGTGATACAGATAGGACCATGTGATTAAAAACTTTAACTCACCAACATTGCACACAGTG
>JAULBS010073719.1:0-20838 GCA_032355785.1 Symmetromphalus regularis | reverse complement strand
ACGTCCAATAACCGATGATAAAATATAAATCAATGTGTTCTAGAGGCATCGTTAAATAAAACAAACTTTACTTTTATTTTTTTATTTTACCCAACCCACCCATTCACATGAAATCTTAAACTTCATGTCCATGTACTGAGTTACATGTATATACAATATATAATATATAACACATACAGACAATATATATAGTATATACACGTACAGACAATACCACTTTATTTTCATTTTCAGTGGCCTAAACTGAAAATGGTTAATTATTAAATACTGAAGTAAAAATATGTATTTTCTCCAGATGAGAATTGAAAAAGCAATACTATATTGCACAGATACTAATATATTGAACTGAGAGAAAAAAAGGAAAGGGGTGGGGGGTGGGAGGGGGGGTGAAAAAAAGAAAAACAGTCACAATTGAAGTTGGCTTCATGTTAATGACCCTATTTATTTGATTATAATGATTTAGGACCTAATTGTGATTAAAATTATTTAAGAAGATAAAAATAGTACATACAGTAATTTGCCATGGACAGGGCTGATTTTGATATATATAAGAAATTTAGTGTCATGGGTTGCCTTTTAAAATATAAAAGACGCCTATTTTTCTTTTGTTAAAATAATAAAAGTACATTAGTTCTTATCATAGAGTTGTTAAAGAATATTTAAGGGACACATATTTTGGCAAGGATCTGTGAAAAACCTAGTTAACAACAGTACTTGGCAATAATGATATAAATTCAACTTTTGGCACAGAAAAGTTCATGTTTTGTTCAACTTTAGACTTTTATAACGTCGTATAAAAAGTTATCATGAAATGTTTTATAAACAAACTGAAACAAACAGCAAAATAAACCAGAAATTTATTGGAGTTGTTTTAGATTAAGGTTATCAAGTTAAAAATTGAATGCATTAATGTAAAGTTTCCTGTAGCTTTAAGAAGAACATTTTGAAATGTTTATGTTGAATAATTTAATTGGCAAATTTTACAGGGCATGATGAAACTGATATAACCTTGAAAATGTTCAGTATAAGTCTAGTTATTAAATACCATTAAGTACATTGTTATTAAAAATAAAAGTTATCTATACTTTGTGGATAATAAATGTCAGGTTACTCACATAAAACTAATTAGTCTTGACTAATTAGTCTGCAACTCATAAAGGTTTCATTTTACATATATATTTAGAAATTTTATCTTTTATCTTGTTTGGGTTGGAATTTCTTATCTGCAACGTGTATACACCCAAGTATGGCATAATTGATCAGTGAAGGTCACAGCATTATGTCGAAATGAAAAACAAATATCAGCTGCATGTGTGCTTACGGGAACAATCAATTAGCTTGAGTTGGTTGAATGTGATAATGCTGCACTTAAACTTACTCATACCTATATGTATTCTGCACTCATATGTTTGTTTTATCAAATTTATGCAGGTCAAACTAACTTAATTGTACCTGGTTTTTTAAATAACAGATTCAAAAATCTTTTTAAATAACTTTATACAGTATTTTCATTTTGAATGGTCAGTATATAAATTTATAAATCATTATACAGTATTGTGAAAATGCAAATAAAAGACACTTTACAGCTAATTGGAAAAGAGTTGCTTAACATCTTTTATGAATCACCAGCTCATTGTTGACTGAAACATATTAGCAATACATGTTCTACTGAAGAAACCTGCTACCATAAGGTGACATAAATTAGAGATCATTTACATACGAGGGTATTTCAAAAAGTTCTCGACCTCACCTAGTTCGCAAAAGGATAACTAATTTTTTTGTGCTTCCTAATGTTCTTCAGGGTTTTGAAATATAATATGCTTAATTTTGTTGATATTGTGCTTTCAGGTGTGTTGCTTTTGAATTCTGCCATTGAGTACCCCCTACCACTCAGCAAATATGGACAAAACTTAGTACAGATTTGAGATCAAGTTTCTTGATAGCAAGAAACCAGCGACATTCCATGAACGTATATGTGTTGTCTATGATGACTCTGCCTCATCGTATGCTGTAGTTAAAAGATGGGTCTAGGAGTTAGAAACTTTATCACAGCTCTGATTCTAAACTCAATTATGTCCATTTTTTCTGAGTGGTACCGAGTGGCAGATTTCAACAGCAACACACCTGAAAGCACAATATGAACAAAATTAAGCATGTTATATTTCACACAAAAATTAGTTATCCTTTTGGGAACTTGGTGAGGCTGAAAACCTTTTCAACCTCCCTCATACATGTACATGTATAAATGAACATTTTCCACAAACAGGATTGCACATACATGTAATACAGCCTTTAATATGTAACAGTTGTGAACTACCAACAGAACTGAAAATACCAATTAATGGGTCTTCTGAGGGGATTGATCCAACGACCTGGTGCATGTCCTTCATGTAGCTACAAGTATATCCCAGTCCTTCATGGAGCTACAAGTATATCCCAGTCCTTCATGGAGCTACAAGTATATCCCAGTCCTTCATGGAGCTACAAGTATGTCCCAGTCTTTCATAGAGCTACAAGTATGTCCAAGTCCTTCATGGAGCTACAAGTATATCCCAGTCCTTCATGGAGCTACAAATATGTCCCAGTCCTTCATGGAGCTACAAGTATGTCCCAGTCCTTCATGGAGCAACAAATATGTCCCAGTCCTTCATGGAGCAACAAATATGTCCCAGTCCTTCGTGGCGCTACAAGTACGTCCCTTGAGTCCTTCATGGAGCTACAAATATATCCCACTCAAAATCCCTAAGAAGCACTCTTCAGGCAATTAAAATTCATTACACTGCTGTCAAATTCAATTTCAATTCTGATGAGAGACAATCTAAATATTGCAATATTATTTAGGTAAAAAAAACCCTCTTCTATGACAAGTAAGGTAAGTTAATGGGCTCTTAATTAAATCGAAGATTGATCGTGACTGTAATATTTGCCCGGATGCTTGTTGGTAGTCTGATCTGCAATCACTTGAAAATTTGAGTGACAAAGCATTATTACGAATGCACTCAAGCAGCAAATAGCCGTTTGATCTCGTGTGACCGAGTACAGCTCTCGACAGTGCTAATTGTCAGATAATCTCATTAATCTGTACTCCTACTCTTGTTCATACCCACATGTAGTTACTAGTATTAAGGTTAATATTAGTTAACTGTTGTAGCATGATGCATTGCAGTACAGGAGTCGAAATACTGCCATCATAACCAGTTGGTTTTTGCCATATCATCGCAGGTTGGGAGACATTTTTGTCCTGAAAAGAACTGGACTGGCAGTTATTTTATGTTTATATTCTGTTACTGTTTTATGTTAAACATCTAAATCATCTTGATATTGTAATACATGTAAAGTTTATTACCAGAATTTTGCTGTTGTTTTTCTCCAGATTGACATCAGTTGAAGTAAACTAGCACACTTTACTGCTTGCCAGTCTGATCGTCTGACAGGAACTTAATTATTGCATACCATACATATGTATTTATTTATCCAGGGTTTGTGTGTGTTACTGTTAGATAAAGTCACATAAAACTAAAAATTTCTCACCTGGAATGATTTTCAGGGAAGCAATGGATTATTATTCTATTTCCAAATGGAAAGGACTCCATACGCTTGCTTATAATGTAGTTTTTAACACAGCATATCAAACCTTCAAAGGATAGGAGCAAGTCAATATTATAAAAAGTAAAGCAACATATAGGTACAAAAAAATTACATTGTACATGTATCTACTATATAAACAAGTATACATACTGTAAATATTTATTTATTTTTCACAGGCTAAATAAAGAGTTATTGACTGATACTATTAACTTGGATTGTGTGTCCTATCAACAAACAGTCCAGAATGCTTGAGGCGAATGTGTACTGGCAGTTAATATTGCTTGTATTAGTCATCTCACTGCTACATGTACATGTATTTGATCAGCTGCCAGTCAACTTGTCTTTTCTGCTTCCAGCTCATGTTATGACTAACAAACTAAACAGTAATGACTTTGGATTATAATCATATAGCAAGTGACAAAAGCAAGATCACTATCAATCATTTTAATATATTAGTTAGAGATTATGTATTTCAAGTTTAATTTGGATGAATATTAATATTTTTATTCTCCTGAAAGATTATATATCCTATAAAGATTGTTACTAGCAAATCCAGAATGGCAAAGATAATTTATATAAGATTAAAAAGCAATTTTTAAAATCTGCATAAAGTTGATCTCTAGTGATTTTAGGTGATCTCAGTCCAGAGAATGTTGGGTATTTTTAGGTACAGTAAAGGATCCCAGAATGTTTTTGTGAAAACATCTTTAAAACATACATGTAGACTATGATTTGTCTTCTACATGTAATTACTCTATTAATAACATTAAAAAAAAATTGATCATGGAAAAAATAAATTGGTTTCTTGATTGCTTGTCAAATGAAATGACAATCACAAATTTCGCAACCTATGTATGATCTAATAATAAAAACATGATTTGACCAAATGCAGTGTTTGAGACTTTGACTATAATATTTACACTCACTAGACCTCCAAAACGCTTATACATTGTACTAGCTGTTTGTGTATTATAGAAAAAAAAGGGAGAGATTTTTCTACTAGATGGGACTGGAGGCTAATGTATTTGTTATTTAAATCTTGTCAAAACTTGATCCATATACACCTACAATAAGACCCGACAATTCATTACTAAGTAACCTGAGCACACTTATCAGAGTGTGTACTCTATACACTTAAACACATGATTGTGTATACTCTATACATTTAAACAGTGATTAATTGAACTGATAGGAGGCTGTCAGCTATTCATGAACGTATTAAAGGTCCTTGATGCTACCTAGAGATTGATCTGTCATTCAGGGCTCCATGTAGCTTACTTGTTTGAATGGCTAGATCCAAGTTGAGCTGGAATATTACATTTTAAAATTCCCTAGAGTGTAGCTGTTACATACAAGTACCTGCGATAAGCTGACAATTAGTTTCAAGGTTAAAGGTAGTTTTGTGGATAAACAGGGTGATTAGCTTCTAAGACAAAAATCTCATTTGATTACTCATGTGATAGTGATGTCAGAATTATAGACTATATTTGTGTTCTTTTTCTTAAATACACAAAATAGTACTCTTTTTACGGATTATGAATAAAAGTCTATTGTTGGTATTGGTGTTCAGATGAGAAGGTACATGTACTCCCAGGTTAGAATTCAATAATAGAAAGGTCAAACTCAAGGAATTTTAAGCCTAAATGTCATTCTAACCCTAAACCAAACTCAGCATGGTACATTTTTTGTGTGTGTGTTATTGAATTGTGATTCATCTATTAAATAATAATGTTATTAACATTCAAAGATAGGTGGGCATAAAAGAATTTTAGAATTTTTTCTGGATAGAACATAACACAGATGAATACATTGTACATACACATGTATGTTGCTGCTATTGTGTTTTGAAAACTCTAAATGAATAAACGCTGGCTTAGGAAGCGAGGAGTTGGGGGGTGGCATTTTCCAATGTAAATATGAGTCTCTGTGTGACCCTCCACAACCACTCACTTTTTGGCACCTTCCCACACCACTGTTAAATCTTCTTTTTAAAAATAATAAGTCCCCATCTTTGCTACATAAAGGCCCAGTTTCCGTTGACGGTTCAGCCATGATCTACAGTTCAAACCCTTCTTTTAACACATGTGGACACAGGTTAAACTGAGAATCGATGTTGAAGCGTCGACGAGAAATCATATGCAGATATTTTCTTCCTATATTTATGTCCAAGGATTTACAAATTCTTCCAGAACTGCAGTTTTAAGCAGTAACCTAATATTCTTTCTATCATGACATTACATTTCACTGATTCATCAAATATATTATAATTAATGCTGTTCTGTTTGTAAAGAGGACATTCTAAAGAAACAATTGCTATTTCACTGCATGCATGTTTTTCAAAGGGAATAAAGTTATACTGGGTTAAAATACACAATCATAAACTTCACTTATTCTGTCTGCCTGGTGTCACATATGGCAGCAATAATGTTCATCTGATACGTACATATATGATAATATTTACGAGTTTACATGTATTATTCAGTATAACCACCAGAGTTGACTGCCTACATGAAGTATAAATCAGCTGATGTCACATTTACATGTATATATGAGTCATTTGCTGACCATTCAGTTACTATTGATGGTAATGAAATGTGATTTTGATATATGATTTAGCTAAAATAACTGCATGTGCACATGCTACAGTTGACCTTGTGTATTGGATGAAATACTGCTGACCTGACTAAATTAGCCAGCTGAATTTAAGTTATGTAATGGGACACAGTAACAACATTTTGTATTTGGATCATAAATATTTACTACATACACTGTACATGCATGTACATTTAGTGTGTTTTGATGTGGTTCCTTAAATATTTTAGCAAACCATATTGAATGTTCAACAACAATTTAAATCAAATTTGACTAATGTTTTTCTTTTCATCCATAGTTAATATAAAGTAAAGTTTGTTTTATTTATTGATGCCTGTAGAGCACATTCATTTTTTATCTTATCATTGGCTATTGGACGTCAGTCATATGGTCATTCTGACATATGTATTTAGAGGAAACACACTGCCACCACATAGGCTACTCTTTCTGATAAGTGGCAAGGGGTCTTTTATATGCACATACCACATCCTTTGATGAACGAATTGTGGACCACTGAATGGAACAAAAAATAGTCCAAACTGCAGATAGATCCACTGAGAAGGATCGATCTTACCCATAGTTAATATATGCTACAAGTAAATTGGGAAATTGCACAAATAAATTGGGAAATTGCACAAGTAAATTGGGAAATGGCACAAGTAAATTGGGAAATGGCACAAGTACAATGTAGATTGGTACTGGTAGATGTTTTAATTTGAATCAAGTGACTACTCATGTTAAGTGTAAGCTACTTGCATGCACAAGTAGCTTATGTGAATATACCACAGCAAAAGAACTTCTACCACACTTGTTGTAATTACAAGTTTGTTGTGTTTAGCTAAGTGTTTGAAAGTAACACTGCATTGCCCAGCTTTTATCTTGGAATGTGCCCAGTAATGTTTTACGAGCTCTCTGCCGTCTGTTGTGAGAACTATGTCTCTTTGATCACTGATCTGATTGGCAGTGATGTATGAGTAAGCCCCAGTCTGTTAATTGTACTTGCTGTACAAGCATCTTACATAATGTTCATGTAAACATGGATGTAAAATTGATTGCCTAAGTACATGTATTTATGCAGATCAATGTTAATATCTTCATAAAAGTTTTGTCATTTTAGTGGCTGTCAGCAATTTATACTTTTCATTGCTTAGCATGCATATATACAGGACCCTTAGTAGTTTGTGAAGTTGCAGGGTACAACAGTAATAGTAGCCAGCGAACTTGGCATGCATAATATATATATACAGTAGAATCCTCTTAATTGCATAGGCATTTTGCCCAAATATTTTATGCAATTAACAGGATTATTCCTTTATCAGAAATGCCCATTTAAAATCATGTTACTATAATAATTATAGAACTTCTATCTGGTACATTTATCAAACAGTGATCACAAAAATCAGAAATATTCGATACAGTAAGGAATTATTTGACCATGTAACCTGATTGCTATATCAAATGCAAAAATAGTATATGGTCAAACTTACTTTGTGGTCATTTTGTTATTATTTGATAAAAATGTTAAGATCTGCAATGGTTTTTGGTACTTTGGAAGAAAAAAAAAAGTGTTTCAACATTTTCTTATGCAATTAACCAGACATTACAAATAAAGCATATGCAATTAAAAGAAATTCTTTGTATGTATTTACATACAAATGGTTTTGTGCAGCAGAATATTATGCAAATAACAGGAATATGCTATTACGAGGAATGCAGTTAAGTGGACCTGACTGTATATACCAAAAATGAAAAGTAGGTGGCGGCAAATGCAATTTACCACCTTCTTTTGAGGGCACTGCATATATGTTCATAATAACTAAAAGATTTTAATAAAAATAATCTGTCAAATTTTACATTCATATATGTACATGTACATGCATGCATACATTTAATGTTTAGCAAAAAACACCCCCCCCCAATTAATTATTTAGCCCTCCCCCCAAAAATCCCTAGTTATATACTAAGGCTCAATGAAAATATTTTGTTTATGGATGCCTGTCTTTATTTTTTGTGAACCAGAAATGTGCTTGTTTATACAGAGTACTAAATAGACTTGAGTTCTGCTTTTTTAAAAAACTTATCTGTAACCAAGAAAGGAATCCTTTGTAGACAAATACTAGATTAGAAAGAAACCAGATTCGACATTAATTTTTCTTAATTTGTCTTTGTAAAAATGCTAAATATAAATTCTTGAAATAATTTTATAGACATTCAGAGTCAGAAAAATAAAAACAAAATTTCTGCAAACCGCCCCCTCCCCCATCCCCCCCGAAAACAACACAGTATTTTTTTCCCTCTGAACAAATAGCACAAAATTGTAATAATTTCTGGTTGCTACTTGTATGGCATCTGATGTTCAATAGTTAACTGATAGTTGGGCAGCACTCAAGCATAGACAGTTATGACAAAGCGTGCACTCCCGACACTGAACTCAACCATGTAACCATCTTGAGGACAAAACACGGAGTTATTTAATACCAGCCGAACGGTAAGTAAAGCTTCATTTGAAATGAAATAAAAACAAGCCCGCCACTAAGTGTGCAACTCTAGCTGTAACTGCGCCGGTGCTGCTTGGCCAGATGGAAATATCTACAGGATCTTCTTGCCGTCTGTCACGGGGCAGTGGTAATCAGCTTGTAAATCTCTCTCATTCTGCGTGGTGGATCTACATTACTGAGGTTTATTGAGAGTTTATGTCATTCCCCATCTCATTTTGTCCATGTTCAAAACAAACTATGCATCATTTCTTGGTGTGTGTTTGCTTTGAAAGCACAGTCTGACTGGGAAATATGGCTGATGATGTAGTTGTTATGGCTCGTGATGTATGGTTTCTGAGATGGTGATGGGCAGAATGAATTAAAATATCTCTATGGCATACCCTGTGACTGCAGTAATGCTTTTTGGTTTTATTTGTTTTTAAAGTGAAACTGATGCAGTCTTCAAGACATGGACAGGTTCAGAGATAGAGGGATCTCTAAATGGTAGAGGATATACCCAAGTTGTAGAGTGCTTCAGATACGTCTGTTGGGATATATTATAATCTTCATTTGTAGACTTATTCCCCCTCCCACCACAAATCTCCAGTCACCTGTGGGGAAATACATATATAAAAGTTCCCTTTCTACTATTAGTACTAATCATAAGAAGTAGTGTTATAGCAAAAGCAAGTTATATTTTGTTTAAAATATTAGTTTGGAAAGGTGTATAACCAATGAAATTAAATCTTCTACTAGTATGGCATCAGAATTGAATGTACTTTTCAGGATTTTTGGACAGAACTCATTTGCATCTATATTATATGTTATATATAGACACCACTGAAACGTTTGTAATCTTACATTTTCTAAACCAATATCTAGTTTTGATCCTACAATGATCTTGTTCGAGGAGTCAACTGTACTTATACGTATAGAGGCATATATATTTTTAGATCTATATACTTATTAATTTTAACAAAATCTATTTCAATTTGTTTCCTTTCTGTCCAGTTACCTTATCCTCCTTTCAAGAACTCTATTCTGTGTTTTCTACAAGTTGATTGTTTTTGTCAATTTATTCCTCATCTAAATGTTCATCTCATAAATGCTCAACTTTTGTTGAACCTGAACAGTTGTTGTTCATCTTCATTCCTCCATGCATGCACCTTTAACCTTTATACATACATGTAGTTTATATTCTGTAGAAAGGACAACACATGACATGCACCTGGTGTCGGGCACAAGCGATATTGTCAGACGTCACATGACTAAACCTTCTTCTAGATTGCTATCAGTAACATGCTACACGTACATGTTTCAATAGTATCAAGTTAATAATTTTCAGATACATGTAAGTTTATGTATTCATTATTTTAAGGTATGAAGCAATACATTATTGACCTGCACACATTGGCCAAGCTGTTCAAAGCATGGTTAATACACCAGTCACACATAGCAAAAGGCCATTTTATGACCATTTGTAACCTAAAAAACCCACAACACAAATATTGGCAACCTTCATGCTACCAAAAGCAAAAATACTTGACCACAAAATAATGGAAGGAAAATGACAAGTTGCCGACATTTGTAAGACCACGGAATATTGGTTGGTGATTGGTTGGGGACTGGTAGTGACTGGTGGTGACTGGTAGGTGTTCGTCACAGTGTGCCACGGTTACCGTCCAGTTGGCAATCAGTTGGCAATTAGTCTGTGATGGTCCCCAACTGATCGTAGACTGGTCTTTGATCTAAATATCCCCCAAGAAAATAACTTTGCGACTAATCAGGGACCGGTCTGAGACTGATCGCCTACTGATCAACAACTAATCCCCAACATATGAAAAAGCTTTGCGACCTTTTGGCGGCCCAAAAAATCACTTTGTGACTAATATGGGACCGGTCTGAGACTGATCGCCTACTGATCAGCAACTAATCCCAAACTATGAAAAAGCTATGTGACCTTTTAGCGACCAATTTGATTGCAAAAAGTTTTTTCTTGCAACATCTGCTATCTTCTTCCAACTAAAATTACAAAAAAAGCGATCAGTGAAGACTGATTTAAGACCACTAAGTTCTTTTTTATGTCCATCTGCAACCAACTTGCGACCACCCAATTTTTTTGTGGTCGCAAGTGGTTGTAAGAGGTCGCAAACCTAATGTGACTGGGGTTTAAGTTAACCATGTGTTAGTGGAATATTTCTCTTCTAAATATCTTTATAGAAAGTCAAGAAATAGTTTTGATTTAATGACATAAATATATTATAACTAATTAAGTTTTTTTATTTTATCTCTTTAGCAGCTATTTGCAATGATTTAAAATTTGGATTACAATTATTCCTGTGACCTCTGGTTACAATCAGATCAAGCAGTCTGTTAACCACAGTAAAGCAAATTATTCCCACAGTAAAGTTCCTGACTAAGGTAACTGTATGGTGGGTCATTAGATGAACACACTTAATGGATGGTGCATTAGACTATTTTCCATCTCTGTCAGTATTGCTCTATTGGTATTTCTTTGGATCTGTTATGTGGTATCTGTTATGTGCTATCTATGGGAAAGTGCTGACTGACTGTGTAATGGTTTATAATGCTACCGCATCCAGTGATGGTTTATGTATGCTTCTTTAGAATTATCTCTAGCTTCAGAATTAAAAAAACTCAAAAGGTCAATTAAAAAAAAAAAATTGTTTAACTGGAGCACATAGATTTATTAATCATTGACTTTTGGATGTCAGACATTTTGTATAATTTTGACACACAATCAAGTGTGAGCCAGCCTTCAATGGGTTTTGAATCTCTATATTCAGCTTGAGAGTCCCGTATTCTACCACTGGACCACAGAGGCTCACAACTCTCTGAGATGGTCAAAGGCAGTGCTCTAGGTGAGAATCGCTTCTGTGTAAATTTCCTATATTTAAATCTATCACAAACTCATCCTGCATATATACAGACTACTTGCTCGTAAGCACAATTTGTTCTTGTTCCTGTAAGTGGCTTTAACAGATTGGTTTGACTATATGACAGTTTATTGAGTGATGCACATTGTTATGATGATGTTGTGTGTACAAACATTGAACTATTGGGTTTGGCTGAAGCTGAGTTTTGTCATGTGTTTGCCAAAATGTCTGTGTGTAGTTTGATTGAGACACCCGATGTGAACTGTTTGTGTAACATTTACCATGTTTACTTACCCGGTAAGACAATCAAATAACTCTCTCTGTGATCAGACACCAGTTGAAAATGTTTGCAGGAAATGCCAATTGTTCTCTCTGCCATTGGCAAAATTGTAAGCATTATTTCATAGACACCGAGGATTTGGTTGCGTTGTGTGCAATAAAAATATTAAAGGTTGTAATACCAATAATTCTATCTGTAAATAGTATTTCTGTGGATGAGAACAAATAATAATAGATTTTTCTCAGGATCAGAGGAAAGAGGAGATTTATAGAACATAAATGAGATTTGTAAAAAAAAAAATCAAAGAGATTTGAAAATAAAAGGTTGTTGCACAAACATGTACATGTAATTTGTCACTGAATTCTTTTAAAGTAAATGGATGAAAAATAAAGTTTGTTTTATTTAACAACACCTCTGGAGTACACTGATTTTTATCTTATCATCGGCTGTTGGACATCAAATTGGTCATTCTGACATATTTATTTAGAGGAAACCCACTGCCGCCACATAGACCACTCTTTCTAATAAGCAGCAAGGGGTATTTTATATCCACTGTTCCACCGCCTTTGATGAACCAGTTGTGGACCACTGGTTGGAACGGAAAATGAATAAATTGATGATCCATTTAAATAGTTTTCTTTGGTGAAAGTGATTAAAATATTTTACATAAGTAAGTATTTAGCACTTCAAATATTATATATTTGTATGCGTACCACCAAAAAAAGTGTACCAAAGGTTATGATTTTTGTTTGGAGAAAGTTAGAATGTTGGGGCGTGGGGTGGGGGTAGAGATAGGAGAATTAGGAGGGTTTCTAAATTGGATCTCTTTCAGACTGACACAATATATTCTGATAGATTGGATAGTTTGTCAGGTGTTAATACTGTTATAAACCAGTTTTAAACTAAAATATTTCCATTTGCACACATTTGTAAGTCGGACAATGTTCGGGCAATGTTGGATTGGACACTGCTGTTACATGTATGTGTATAACATGTATGTAGGACATGTCAAGACAATCTGTGCACTTATAAATCATCCACAGAATTCAGCAAATTAATACCCTGCAACTTTACAAGGGATGGTTTCATTTCCATTTTATTCCATGACACCATCATCAATTAAGTGTAGTTTTCACAAGTGACTGAAACTTGAAAGACTGTACAGGTTAATGTATGTTCCTGTCTGTCGATTAAAAACTGTTTGGTATAACAGTCGACCTGCGGTTTAGTCTTTACATAAATAAGATGCTAGTACACTGTAATATTTTACTATATGCTAGGTTATGTCAACCTGTGGTTTAATCTTTACATAAATAATGTACTAGCACACTGAACAATTTCACTATATACTAGATTATGTCTAATCTAGCACTTCGTCTAAAGCAACACATTTCACTGTTCTTTTGTTTACTGACAGGTTTCACCTGTTCTTCTGTTTACTGACAGCTTTTACTGTTCTTCTGTTTACTGACAGGTTTCACTGTTGTTCTGTTTACTGACAGGTTTCACTGTTCTTCTGTTTACTGACAGTTTTTACTGTTCTTTTGTTTACTGACAGTTTTCACTGTTCTTCTGTTTACTGACATGTTTTGCTGTTCTTCTGTTTACTGACAGGTTTCACTGTTCTAAAAAAAAATTTTATATACATATTGAAAAAAATGACCAATTCCCCCCACCCCCATATCCACAATCTTCTTTAATCTTTCTAAACAAAACTGGTTAAAAACATCCTGTATGAAAAAACATCTTTTACAAACATAGCAAACAGTGTACTGCAGCTTACAACACTGCCACTATATTCCTATTCAATACATGTTTACCATCAAGTGCATGAAAAGCTTAGCGATGTCACAATATGCATGTAATCGAGCATTAACAGTTGGCTACAGTAGAATTGAGCCATCTATGCATGCTTTATTAGGATTAAACATTAAGCTACACTTGTCCAATTGTAGCATTGTATACCATTACACAGTCGTGCTTTATCCGAACACACTAACTTAGTCATGCAAGCATTAAACATGACAGTACAATGCACTGCACACAATTCACAGTCAAGTTTCAACTTTCCTCTTTCCCACACGCTAATACATGTTATTCAAATATTTTATGCAATTAACAGGAGTATTCCTTTATCAGAAATGCCTATTTAAAATCAGTTTACTATTGTTGCATTATTTGATATAAAGTCAAAGTTCATTTATCAAACGTTAATCACAAAAATTAGAAATGTTCATTAAAGTTAAGAATTCTTTGACCATGTAACCTGAAGGCTATATCAGATGGTCAAATGCATGTAGTACAAATTAGGCTGACTTTCTGGTCATATTGTGATTATTTGATAAAACTTAAGATTTGCTGTGGTTTTTAGAACTTTGAAAGATAAAAATACATATTAAATAACTATGGCACCATTTTATTGCATTCACGGGCTATTTTTCATTCCAACCAGTGGTCCACAACTTTTATCAAATGCCATGGTATGTGCTATCGAGGACAGTGCATATAAAAGACCATTTGTTTCTTATCGAAAAGAGTAGCCTAGATGGTGGCAACGGATTTCCTCAATGTGCTCTAAAGGCGTCGTTAAATAAAACAAACTTTACTTTAAATAAAACAAACTTTACTTTACTTTGTATTGCATACAAATTATGGCACTGTTGTGTTGCATATAAAATCATTATGGTACCATTGGGTTGCATATGTACAATGTATGAGGTTTTCTACATGTTCTTATATAATGAACCCCACGTATATGTATATTAGTATAGAAATGGTTCTTTGCAGTATAATACACAAATAACATGCATATATGGTATTATCAGGAATGCAATTAAGTGAACTCGACTGTGTTACATGTTGGCACATACATGTATGATTAAAACAGTTGGTTTTATGTCTTATAAGTAATTATGATACCCGAGACATTTTAACAGTCACTGTGTTGTCTGATATAAATTGATTTATATGTCTTATTACTTTAATTTATAGAGGCTCATTTTCAAATGTGATTGTTGTGGTTATAGATCAGATACGTGTGCATGTATAGAAATTGTTTTTAACTGGATATTGGGTATACATAAACGTGTTGATGCATATATTATGTAATATGGGTTTATGCTTAAATACATTGCTATTTTAGACTACTCATGACTGTGTCAGTGTTTTTGTCAAATTCATTCAAATCATTTGCATAATTACAAATGTACATACACCAATTTTTTTTATATGACCATGCATGCATATTAGATTTTGTGGTTTTGTTTCAACAAAAGATTTCACATTTTTTAATGATAAAAAATTATAATTGGTTTAATTCAGGTTATACTAATTGTCATTCTCAAATATTTATCAAATAATCCATTTTTTAAAAACTCCGTCTTGTACATGTATAACATTAACAGGTTTTAAAGGATTTTTTCTCTCTCAGTATGTTTTGGTAAATTATAACTTCTGTGGATATAGCATTAGTAGGTCCCAACCTTGAGTGTTATAAATGTTAAGAATTTTGATATGAAAATTCTAGCAAACTGTAGAGTTCCAATCCAGTCAACAGTTTGGATTTATCACACATGTTCTGCAAGCTCTGTTTATATAAGAAAATATTCCCCACCTCCCACCACTTCCTTGCTATTGTTTTCACACAATAGAGCTGACTAGAAAGGTCTCTTAGACTAATAGCAATAAAAGATTTTGTATTGCAATGCTACTGATGGAAATGAAATTATTGTTCTTATTATAGTATTATTTAGAATTGTTAGATTATTACGTATTGATAGATATTTAAAAACTTGTACTGATAAAAACTTAACTAAAACGATTTTTGATCTCTATATGTATAATTTAATAAACTGCAGATGCTGTTTTAACAAACCCAGATATGGAGTCAGAAATCAGCTTGGCCTTGTACAAATTATGCAATTGTAAATTGAATGCTATGAAAATTATCACAATTGTTATCTATACTTGTGTTTTCAATCAATACATTGCTATCAGAACACTGACAGTCACAATGATTCAACATATTGTTAAACCTAGTCATCTGTCACGCTTGTCATTGTGGTTACATCTGATACCGAATAACCGAATAGCCACTGATTAAACAATATGCTGGGTCTGTTTAATGATACTAGCATGGGACTGTCTGTGGGGAAAGTGCCTATAAAACAAAAGAAATAACTTACATGTATGGGACAGAAGTAAGTTTCTTCTATAGACCATGTGTCATAAATACCATTTGTTTGCCACCTAATAGCCAATTATTAAATAATCTGGGATGTCATTATTAAACAGATGTTGCATTTATTAATTGGATTGAGTAGGCTATGTTGCAGGAGCAGGTTTCCTCTAAAGACCATGAGTCACGAAATACTATAGCTACTGTATAAAAAAGCAATGTATAAATAATACCATGGGTTTGACTCTTAATACAATGTATTTGCAGATTAAACAGTGTGCACAGGATGTGGTTAAACAAACTTTCCTTTCCTTTCAATACTTGTATTTGGAATGGATGCATTGCTATCCGCATACTGACAATGCATGTTTTTATATTTTGTTACACTTTACTGCAGACAGATGAAGTGATGTGTTTATTAATGTCTTTCTAACATGCAATCAAATTATTCCAGCAATCCGGTTAATGGTTGTATTGAATACCATAATTACTTTGACAAACAGACACAGAAATAACATGAACTATAAATATTCAGAGATTCTGAAAATGTGCATGTGTTGCAATCCAAAAATAAGATTGCTGTTGGAAATGATCTTGTTTGGGTAATTACGATATTAAGCTATAACGTATTTAGCATGTTCAGACTGTCATTTGTCTTTTTCTGAGATTCAAATTTGTTACAAATGGCAGCTGAAGATGGGTTTAATATCTTTAAATGTCACGTGAAAACAAATTGTTAGTACCATTATTTTTTAATATGTAATTATTGTTATACAAACATGCACACAATTATTTTTTTCAAGCTATTTTTTTTAATACCTGATTTTTAAGTTTGTTGAAAATTTATGACAAGATATTATGAAATTAAGTGGACTGTCACTTACTGCAAGAAGGTGAACTACTGACGTGTAAAAACCCAGTAATCTACATGTATCTGTTGCTACTTTGATTGTGTTTAAGAATTAGTGAGCCTCAGTGATCCAGTGGTAGGACATCTGACTCTCAAGCTGAAGATTATGGTTCAAAACCCATCAGATGCTAGCTCACACTTGACTGTGTGTAAAATTTTCCAAATGTTTGACTTCCAGTAGCCAATGATCAATGTACTCTAGTGGTGTAGTGAAAAAAAAAGAAGAAAAAAAAACCTGTTGCTTCTTTGGTTTTGTTTAAGAATTCTCATCTGACATATTAATCCCATCCAAAACAAACACTTGTACATATATGTATCTGTGTTAAACTGTTTTTGCTATTATATCTGTGCCATATATCAGACTTGTTTGTGTATTGTAGCATTGTTAATGTGTTCCTCCAGAGTTGTGGAAATAAGATTAAGGAAATCCTATGTACAAGAAAAATAGTACTGTTTACATGTCCCATTGTGATAAACGTCATCATGAAATCCAGTACACAACTAGAAAACACCGATTGTTTACATCCGAGTTAACAACTTAGTGTCACATTTCAGTTTACAAATTACACCTTTTTTAAACTGGGTCTATCAGCTACCTGTGTTTAAGCAACCAGCTTCCCATACAATCCAATATCAAATGTAGTATAGCTTGACCTGAATTAAGCAGCCGCCTGTCTTTTAAGGATTTACATGTACATTTCAATACTTCAACCTTTTATTTTAAAATGGAGTACAAGACTATGTGATAAAAGTGGAAGGTACTGATGTTTTTTAGTGTGGAGAGGGAAAAATCCCTTCGGTTCCTTTAGAAAATGTTTATAATTGGCAAGTGAGCACATCAAGCAAACCATTTCATTGCAACTCTCATCTGGTTAAAAAAACAACATTTTATTGTGTTTTTGCCACTCAAGTTAAAGCGATCATATAGGAAGAAAAAAACGTGAACTAGTGAAACCTGAAACAAGATCACTTACAAAGACGTCACAAAACGCTGATAACAAAATAAGCCCAGACAATGATATCAGCAAAAAATGGAAGCCATAAAAATACTGTAAGAATGTGAATCGTTTATTTTTTTAAATAAACGTACATGTACATGGAAAAGTAGATGGTTGATGTAGTAACAGTAGACAGCTATTTAGTAACCGGACACCTGGAAATGAAAAGACTGATACTCCCAAATCATGTAATAAAGTTTTCACCATGATTTACGTTTATGGGTTTATATGCTTAATCATAAATTATCAATATCTTTGTCTTTTGTTTCATTTTGTACACAATTGTTCCTTGATTTATTGCTCACAAGTTTGACAAAATGGAGCATTGAGTGTTCTGACAGAATATTGCAATTTGTTTTTCTCTCAAACAAGATGATGGTAACACAAAACAAGTGAAAACTGATTTGCTTCCATGCATGTCATTCCCGGCATACTGCATGTCAGACGAGATATGTACAACATCCTTTGAACATGCGCTTGGCAAACAGGTGCTCATTGTTTACTCTGGCTGTCATGTGGCAAACATGGCACAGTGTATAGTTGTGGGTAAACTGGGGAAAACACAGCAATGTGTTATCACAGAGCATGGTGAAATACACGTTGACTTGCTTCACAACTTCTTGTCAGCCTTGTTTCACCAGCTGACAACCCAAGACAGTTCATAGATATCGGTCTGTCTATCCATCAAATCCCTTCTTCTATCAATCCATTTATTCCTCTGACTGTTCTGTTTCTCGCTCTATATGTTCCTCTGTGTATGTCCATCCATCTGTCCATTTATCTGTCCTGTCTTTCCCTATGTCCAACCATCTACCCATATGTGCACTGTTTGTCTGTCTATACATCCGTATGCCAAACCATTTTCCTATGTGTACAACCAGCCATCACTGTACCTTCCTGCAGACAAGACAAAACATAACACAACCTTTAATATTATATTCGTTGACCACTTGACCACTAGGATCAGTGATGTAGTTTGATCTGATGACCCATCACTCTTCTGTTGAATGCTCTCTGTAATTAATACAAGAAGACGTCATTTGTACAATTATAAATAAAATTCATTTCCGTGTGTGTGTGCGCTGACTCATGAATCGTCATAAAACGGATAGCTCAAATTGGTGATTTCATCTTTTATGACACATTTTATTTGTATGCCATCTGTTACTTGATTAATGACTGTTTGGAGACATTCCAAGCTCTCTTGTCAATTCCTATTAACAAGCCAAATGAATGTGTTTATATATTAAACTAGCCGACATGCACGTTTACATGTATTAACAAGACATGCACCTCATCACGTTAGCAGATTTGTGCTGTCATGTAGACGTAATGACCACTTGCTATCAAACACATTACAAACATATGCTTACCTTCCTGTTAAAACTAAATGTATAAATCACATGTATTACTGTATATTGACCAGTTTATGTAACTGCTTGCTATGTAACATCCATATGCTTACCTGGGTATGCAATGACATTAATACTTGAATTAAAAAAATTTTAAATTTGAAATATCTTTTCATTTAACCTATTAGTATTATACATCTTCCTACAGCAGTCGAATTTCACCAAGGCATAGAGGCATCTGATGTGCTGCCCTGTCCCTTTGCCGCAATGCCCTCTCAGTTTCACTTCTAGTGAAGGCAAATACAGCCGTGCCATTTTTCCAGCTGGCCCCATAGGAAATTCACATTTGCCGTTGTGCCCCTGATGTGTCCTCAAAATTACCTTGGTGCCCTCTTGATTCCAAGGAATCCAAGGTAATAATTGCCGTGCCCTCCAAACACTGAAGTTCGACCCCTGTATGTGTATGTGATGATGCAGACCTACATGTACCAAGTCCACCTATTGTTTGGTTTTTTTTTTTTAATTTATCATACTCTGAGTGCTGATGTAAGGGTTAGCACTTAACTCACTTTAAAGTAGAATCTGATAGTGATATACTATGCATTTTGCTTAACACTTGAGAAATGTATGTGCATGTGTCGATAGGTAAAAGTACAAAGATGTCAAAAATGTCACACATGATGGCATAACAAAAATACATTTGATGTATGATAATTGAGCTGGCAGGCATTATTAAAATATGATGGAGTGGCAGGTTAATAGACACCATCATTATAAATTAAATGCAATCAAAGTCACTCACTCAGTCCTATTTGTTCCCATTCGAGTGCAAAGAACCTTTTAACTTTTCTGTAATAAGATGTTTTAGTTGTAGCTCCTAACATGGCTAGTATAAAAGAACAACTCTCTTCCTTTCTTATCCTGTGTGTGGAACTATGCAGTGGCAGACGTCCCAAAAGAAAAAAAATTAAATAGAATTTAAAAGAATTGTGAATATTGAAAACTTTTGGACAGTTTTGATAGCAAAGGTGTCTTTTATATGCACTGTCCCACAGACAGGACAGCAGATACCACAGTCTTTGATGATGCCATAAAAATACATTTATCCCATTATAAATACTGTTACTGCATTCAAATGTGAACTTATAAAAGTGTAGATGGTGTCAGCATTTAACAAGTGACACAAATATAAATTTGTACAAACACTTATAATATTTATATATATATATCTCATTTGTCAAACATTTTGTTTAAAAACAATGTACAGTACCTGATTAAATAACTAATTAACAAAATCATTATTTTATGAAATGTCGTTTTCTGTTTTGAACAACAGTATTCATGCAATTTGTCTTTGATATTAATTTGTTGTCTTATCTAACATGCTTATACCTAGCTAAACTAGTTGATGGATGTATTTGTAATATAAATAACTTTGTTCATGTACACACTGTATGTGTATTTAGTATTGTTTTTCTGTTTTCAGAAATCATGGGAAATAACAAAAAGTTGAACATAAATTATCAAGACAGTGATGGGTAAGTAGTTTTATTTTATTAATACCAAT